>QANX01001133.1:30375-88413 GCA_003254975.1 Ochetophila trinervis
TTTTTTTTTTTTTTTTGTGAATAATACCAACTTTTCAATCTAAATATTGCATTTATGTTTTTTAAAATTAAATAATAAAGACTAATACTAACACATTTTGTTAAGTTCGAAGAATATATACGTTGAATATGAAATAAATAAGTCAATTTATAAATTCATACAAAATTAAAAAGCAATATGCTTAATACATTTTATTATATCATACTATTACTTTTGATAAGAAAAGTTATTAATTATCACTACTATACAGTTATGAATTTAGCTTCCCTATTGTGATTGAACTCAAACTTTTTGTTTATAGATGATACTCAACTGTTTATCTAGTTTAGTTATACATTCAAAGTTGGACTCTCTGATTATTTCCATTAAAAAAAATTGAACTCTCTTATGTTTTTATATCCAACTTTATAATTATTATTCTACGAGGACATCATAGTAATTCTTCATTTTTAAAACCACTCATTTTTATTAAATCACAATTCAAAATTTTGAATTTGTTAAGAATGTATTGTAATTGGATTATATATTTTAATAATTTTTTATATATAAATCATACTTACTAAAAAGTGAAAAGCCGAAACTCAAAGTGTCATCGGTGATAATTTAATAATTCAAGCCTTAAAATCTGGCTAAAATATTATATATCATTGCCTCGTACAAAATTAAACTCAACTCTCTATCTAAGTTTATCAAACTATACAAGTTAAATAAATAAAGTGAGAAACACAAAACAAGAAAATAGAGGTCATACCCTCCCTCATAGTTGATTAAATGAATTAATTACTGTTTTTATGACTGTAAATATTGTCATTATTACTTTTTAAGGCTTGACTAACACCAGCAAGTAATAATTAAAATTTCAGATACTAAACCCAAATTGTTGGAATAAAAATATTTAAAAAGAAGAAAAGAATATACCCTCATCAAATACATTTAACACATACATACATACCCAATTTTGGCTCGCAAGAGCACCATTTCGTACCCATCGTTCTATTTGCTTTTAGCTGCTATATGAGATTCTCTAGCTGCTTATATATAGGCTTCCGTGTATGAAAATATGATTAAGAGTGTAAGTATATGTTTAATAATATTTGCCTTTATTCTCATTTCTATATATATCCCACTGAGATTGATTAACAACACAAAAAAAACTTTTCCCACTAATTGGAAGATGCGTCCATTAAGAAAAGTACGTGATTCCCTACACAGCCAAAATAAAAAAAAAAAACAGAACAAGAAAGAAAAGAAAAGGGGTTCTATTTAAAAGTGGGGTCGGTTTTATTTGTTATTATTATTAATTTTTATTTTTTTTGGTTGAATGGTGGGTTGTTTGATGCATAGTTGGGTTTGGGTGATTACTTTTATTGAGAAAAGGGCAAAAGAATGCAAACAAAAAGAATATAACCAAAAAATAAAATAAAAAATTAACAAATTGTAAATTGCAAACAAATATTAAGAGAATCAGATTCGTGAGGGAAAGGCCATCTCTAGATTTGCGTGGAACTTTTTGGGGGGTAAGATGGTGGTCATTGGCTGATTATGAAAGCCAAACAGGTTCTGACACGTATGTCTTTTATATGTATCTTTATCACTTTTTGTTTTTGCTCTCTAATATTGGAAGAAATCTTTGCTTATTTTATATCGTTTGGCTTTAATTTGTTGGGAGTTTTACTTTTTTTATTTAGAAATTTTATTGGAAATTTAAAAAATATTATTTATTATATATTTTAAATGTTATCTCTTATAAATGATATTATCATTTATAAACAATGTTATTTAAATAAAATATTTTATATAATAAATTAAATATTATATATTATAATAATATTATTTATTAGTAAAAATATTATTTGTTATAAATAAAATATTATTAAAAAAAACTAATACCATAAAATTTTTCGGAATTTCACTGTACTTTAATCCTAATTTGTTTATTTTGCTTTCACATGTTTGGAACACTGTTGTCTTGTCTTCCATCCCCACTGCCACTTCCTATTTATCCATTTCATATTTATTTTCCTTAAAAAACTATAACATAACACCAGCCCAATCTAAGAATAAACTTAACTATTTATCCAAATATATGTATATATATATATAAATTTAACTTATTAATATGTTTTTTAATTTAATCATTAATCTAAAATTATATAAATTCATATATAATTCATAACACGTACCTTTTAAAAAGTTTCAACGCTATAATTTCACCAAAAAAAGTTTCAAGGCTATAGAATGAAGGATGCTACCATTGAAATTCTTTCTTTCAATATTGAACCGTGTACAATTTTTATTTTATAAACAATATCTAAAAATTATATGTAACCTTTTTAATTGGAATGGAAAAACTAACATAATGATCATATTCTTATAAAAATTTAGGTTTTTTCTTTTCAAAGTGAGTTATTCAAAAAAAAATTGATTTTATCTATTCACAGTGAGTTATTCAAATGGCATGTTTTACTTTCATTTGTAATCTCAAAAACATTCTCTTTCATGCTTATAAACGAATATATGTATATATATATATATAGGTACATCTATATATATATTGAAAGAAAATATAGCATAAAAATTAGGTATGCAAAAATTTCATATACTTATATATCTGGATATATATATATTTGTGTGCGCATGCTTTGCAAGATAAACCATTTTCAATATAATAATAAATATGTAGATCCAAAAATGAAATTAAAAAAAGAAAAATGACAAATGGGTTTTCTCATAACAATAAGATAGATAGATTCCACCATTTCCTAGACTTTTTGGCTCTGCTTGAATTTCAAGAAAAAACGAAAAAAAAAATGGCGAGGGAAGAGAATAATGGCTACCTAAAAAGTGGTATAGGCATTGCAATTTGACGAAAAAGGGCTTTGCTTTTCCGCCCTTTGAATTAAGTCATTTCCTTTAGCGACCGGCCTACCAATTAAGCAAACAAACACATGTAGCTACAAATAGATGCCTTGGATCATACACCACACATGGAAAATCACAACAAGTGTCTCTGCTTCTTTGCTGATTCTCATCCACGTGTATTCTCATGGAAAAAAACAAGCTCATAAACAGATAGAAATAACAAAGAGAATAAAAGCATCAGAATATTTATTTTAGCATATATAAATATATAGCATATGGCTTTTCAAGTTCATGTTATGGCATTGTTTCCTCAATTGTTTCAGTGGTCAGTTTCAACCGTCTCTAATCAAAGCCAAAACGAATAATAAGAGTAAAATAGAAAGCCAATGTGCCAATAAACGTTCAAAGAGTCCAGAAATCATGGCTACAAGGAGTATATAATATAATAATAGTGCCACTTTCATTAGAAAATATCATGCAATTGGCATTTTAATTAACCCTTCCTTTAGACTACATATATATTGCTTTTGCAAAAGACACCTTCAAATATTAAAGGACTACTTTTGCTGCATAATTGTTCTGTTTTTGGCAACTGTTTTTATTTTTCTGTTACGTCATGCACACGTGTACATACGTTTTTTAATTATGGATATCTCTTTTTTTTTTTTTTCTTTTTTTTATATATAAAATTTTAGTTGATAATATCGTCATTGTGTTTTGAAATTATAATAGTACCTGGTCTAAGCGATATGAATTTCAGGCTTTTGTGCCCTCTTTATTGCTCAGATTTCTAGCTTCTTTGTGTGCCTTTGGAAGTCAATAATTGAATACATCCTTTATCTCAAACTCTTGGCACAATGATCTCAATGACTTTTAGGTACTTAGAATCAGAATAAATTGTTAGTATTTCTTGTAATGAATTATGTGATCATTTGCCAAAACATCACGTTGGAAATTCTGTATTAGATTTAAACATCGAATTCTGTTGGTACAGATTTTGGTGCATATTTGAAATTTTACCATGCTGCTTCAATAATGTGAAGGATCACATATCAAATCAGTCTAATGCAGTAGGAATTTAAGACAACTTAGATATCTACAAAAATACAATATATTTAATTGTAGTAAAAAACAATACTAATCAAAGTACTGATTAATTTCGAAGCTAGCTATTTCATAATGCTACTCATATCCTTTACTGTGTTCTGGTCCATTTGGAAATCAACAACTGCTTTAATTGTCAAAGGTGCTCATGAGCTACTGTAACCGTTGGACTGCAACATTTTTGAAGTTGTTAAGTGATAAGATATAAAAAGAAGAGATAAATCCACTCATAAATGTAGAATTTAAAGATAAATATTAAAAAAGATAACTAAAACGTTGTTTCTTAACGCATTCAATTTTTGTTTTTGATTTTTGAATCTTAACTTTTGTTTATGTTTTATAATTTATACTTTCTGTTTATAGTTTTTAGTTTATGTTTTTGCTAAAAGGAAAAAAATAAAAAATAACAACCATTATTTGACCATTACAATATAACTATTCACTACAGTTTAACTATCCCTTAATAAACTTAAATAACATGAACAAGTCTCATGCTGCCACTTCCAACTATACATGCACATATCATTAAGTTATAAATTCAAAATCACATTATTAGATTACAAAAGGCAATAGATTTATAAACTTATAGGATGTATTCTAGTATACGTATCACTGCTATACATCTTTAAGAAGCTATATATGCTTTTCATGAGCTTTCTCTTTCTGATTTTGGTTCTTTGAATCATAGGCTCATAATCAATATAATTCCACATGTTTCAATGAGATAAAAAAGTGGTTAGCTATTTGATAGTTTTGGGAATGAACTTTCTTATAGTTGAAGTTATATATTATAAAAAAGAGAAACTTATTCTTGATTAATTTACAGTGATCCTGAAAGCATTTGTCCCAAAAAATGTTGATTTACCATGATCTCGTGTACATTATTTCAGGCAACTCTAACACAAAATATAAAATACCCAAAGTAAACAGCAAATTGTACAATGATGGTTATGATTTTCCCTGATATTAATAGCCAAGAAAATAATGAGAGCAATGAAAAACCATAAAAACAAAAAAACTCATAAACCAGCAGGAAGTTATTGAAAGGAGAAATTGAAATCGGTAAAGGGGTTAACAAAAAACATACAGGGGCATGCTTAGATTCACTTCACAGACCTCAAAGTTGTAGAAAAAAAACATTTATAGGAAACCACAAAAGGGAAAAATAAATAAATAAATAAATAAATAAAAATAGTAGTTGGATATAGTTAAACCTTTTTTTTTTTTTTGCTAAATGGATATAGTGAATCCGTATGGTGTAGTAGAACTACCCTCCAACGAATAAAACCGAATCAAAATAATTATGCCAAACTCAGTCGGCCTTCGAAATGGATTGGGCTTCTACGAAAAGTGAAACCCACTTCTACGAATATGACATGTCATTTTTTTTTTTTTAGGCTTAGATTTGGAGATTTTTATATTGATGTCCCATCAAACTATAAAAATAGTTATTCATGTCCATTTTTATGAAAATAATTATTTATGCTCATCATCAAATTTTTTTGTACATTTTCTATCCCAAAATATCTTTCCCTTTTTTTTTCTTCCTTCTCTCTCAGCAAGCTCTCTCTCTCTCTCTCTCTCTCTATTTTTGTTTAATTTCTTTCTCTCTTGACTAAACAAAAAATTAAAGGATTTAGAAGCAATTTTAGCTAAAACTAATTGCACCATTGGATTCAGAAAGCTCAAATCCTTTAGAAAAACTGTAATTTAGAAGATGGGTAGGAAGATTTGAAGAAATAAAACTTTTTCCTCATTTAATCTATGGTTCGGCCATTGAGCATCCAAAAAGAAAAATGGTAGAGAAGACATCGGGGAAGAAGAAATTTTTTTTTTCCTTTGAAAATATATGTTTTCATATAATATTAATAATATATATAATTGTGGTATTAGAGTAAAGAACAATGAATGAAAGCTATTCCAAGATATCCAAAGGCCGACCCGGCCCTTCCAGCCCATAGCCCTCCCTTCTCGTGCATACACACCGCCCATCCAGCCCACAGTCTGCCCTTCCCCTATATACACCCCGTCCAGCCCACAACCATCCCTTTCCTTCCCATCCCAGCCCACCATTGCTCTGCATTTTTTTTATTAGTTTTTTTTTTTTAGAGTTTTTTTTGTAAATTGATATTTTTTTCCCTCCCATCCGAGCCCCCCTTCCCCTGCAATTTTCCTTGAACTATTTTTTTCATTAGTTAATTTTTATTTGTGAAAAAAAAAAACCAAGATTTTGTTTTTCTTTCATCATTTCACCGTGGGTGGGGATGAGGAGGGGAGGACCAGGGGCTAGAAAAAAAAGAAGAAGAAGAAATTGCCGAGGTAGAAGGGAAAAAAATAAAGATTTATCTTATATATATAGAGAGAGAAGAAAAAAGAAAAAAAGCAGAGAGAAAAAAAATTGAATTTTAAAATTGCTGATATAGTGGCACAAATAACTAAAAAAAATTTAAATATGGATAGTTATTCTATTCTATTAGTGGGCATGTATAATTATTCTATACTATTAGTCGGCATCTGTATAAAAGTTATTCGATTTTGGGTTCATGGCCAAAAAAACAAATGGCTCAGAACTTCAACTCTACTTGGACTTCAAGATTTTGTGAAAACTTCCTAACATGGACTTCAAACTTTACATTGATGGGGATTCAATAAAGTAACCAATATTTCTATACTTTTTTTGACCAAAAACTCTTTCACAGACGACAATAGTAAGGTGATCAAGAACAAGTCAAAAAGCTACTTGAAAAATAATAATAATAAAAAAAACCCTTTAAAATAAACTTGAGAATCTCTTCGTTTCTTTCAAAGTCTTACAATAATTTATCGTTGTTTTATTATATGTTTTTTCTTTTAATTTAACACATTTCAAAAGTGGCATAGAATAGGCATAAAGTGGGGATAATAATAATAATAATATGCTTCTGCGGCTTGGTGTACAAAACTCTTGGAAGTCTTTTTGGGTGACCAATGGGGCAAAATCACTTCGTGACTAAAGCTGGTCACTTTCCTGTAAAGTAATATCTTTAAAACCTCAATACCTATTATATATTTCATTTTCTTTAAAAGATCAAAATCAATTTTTATTATAGATAAAATATAATTTGTATGGACTATGTTATATGATATTTGGTATAAGAAACCTTTTGACCCAAAACAATTATCTATCTGAATATTAAGAAAGGTTAAAAAAGGAAAGGAAATAATGTCTATTTTACAATATTCTTGTGAAAAATGTATATCTATATTCTTATTAATAAAACTATATTTTCCTCTGCGCTTTCATTTTCTTCTTTAAACAAAAAAAAAAAAAAAATTCGATAGCTTTCATTATTCTTATTATCCTTCATATAATTTCAATCGTAGAGACAAATACTTGACAAACACCGCGTTTCGATGTCGGTGTTGCGTTCATTCACTTTGCGTGTTAGCTTATTGTCGAATTCGCGTGAAACCGCGTATCTTTTATTTTTTAATTTTATTAAAATAAATAGATTTGTTTGTTTTAGAAATTAGTTCCAATTATGTCCCTGAGTATTAGGGAATAAAAAAAAAATGTCATTTGGTTAAGGTTTTTAAATATGAAATTTTATATAATCTCATTTAAAATTATAATGTATAAAAAGTAATATAAAGAAATGGACTAAGAAATTTTTTAACGAATATAATCACTCTGTTTTAGGGCGGGAGAGCAAAGGCCCTGGGAGTAGTAAGCTTGATTGGATTTTTGGGTTTGATTTTGCGCCACCCTTAAGAAGATAGTCCATCTCACTGGCTTGCTCTCTCCGATTCAAAGAGGTAAAGTGTTATATATATATATATATATTTTTTTTTTTTTTTTTTCTTAAAACTTTTCTACTTAATTTTTTTCTGCTTCTACATCACTTTCTTAGCTTTTTCCGATCCGTTTTCTTTTGGGATTTACTTTTTTTTTTTTTTAGTTTAGATCCATGTCATGCTCATCCATCCATGCCCATCTTTCTTATAAAGGAAATCTTTCTAGTAATATTTGTTAAATCCTCGTATTTTCATTACCAAGAATTTGATTCATTGTTGTATTGTGAGCTTCTGTTTTAAAGTTTGTTCCTTTTTTTTTTTTCCTATTTAATGTAATGGGTTATTGCCATAAGTGTTTTTCGACATTTTTTTGGCGTGTAACCTAGATGCTTGAACCAATTGAATCGTAAAATTTTAGTTTCATATTATCTTTCCATTGTGACGAGTCAGCTTTTTGAGCATGTGTTCTTAGACGGTTCCTGCAAATGCTTGTTTTTGTTGTTTTTAATCGATTTCAGTTTCTCTTTTTTTACAGGTTATAGTGGGGCATAAACTGGGTTTTTTTGGAACTGGAATTAAAGCTTAATTTGGAAAAACAATAAAAAATGGGATATATTGGACCGCATGGTGTAGCTGCGCTGCATAGATACAAGTACAGTGGTGTGGATCACTCTTATGTCGCCAAATATGTCTTGCAACCCTTTTGGAGCCGATTTGTTAAAATCTTTCCCCTTTGGGTGCCGTGAGTTCATCTTTTCTCTTAGTATTTTTCCTTGATTTTTACGAGTCTTCTCCATGATCATTAGTTATTCGATTATTCTGTTTTGCGAATAAGTTATTATCTTGGCATGAGGAAGATATTTGGTTATTGTCTAATTTCATTTTCCAAACCAAGAACAGGGGTTTCAGCATTCTTTGAAACTTGCTTCTGACTAATATGTGTAGTTTGAAATTTTTTTTTTCTAGTGTTTTTTATGCTGATGTGTGCTAACTCTTCCCCTTTCTGTGGTCTGTGTACGTTTTTTGATTTCCGGGGTCTTCATCAGGCCAAACATGGTAGGGAGTTTTCTTTCTCCCAGTTATCATTGTGTCTTTTCTTACTTTGGGTATGCATTTCTAATAGCCTGTTATCTGAGAGATTTTGCTGTAATTTTTTGCCAGATAACACTAACAGGGTTCATGTTTTTAGTCACATCTGCCCTGCTTGGATATGTGAGTGGAAAATTTTTCTATAATCATGTTTTTAATTTGCAATTTATGTGCTCTTTTATAATGCTGATCTGTAAAGGTGGTGTCTTGTATAATTTAATGCATTACCCACTAATGTGAAGAATTTAGGAAGCTCCGGTATTTAGAGTTTAAGTGTTATTTTCAGTTCTCCATTTTCTTTGGATTCACAACTTGTGTATTTTCTACTCAGATATATTCACCACAGTTGGACTCAGCTCCTCCAAGATGGGTTCATTTTGCTCATGGATTACTACTTTTCTTGTATCAGGTTTTTAAAATTTTATTCAAGCAATTTAGTCATGTCTGCTTGCTTGTATATTCATGTCTGGCTTGATTTCTTTTCAGCATGTATACATGCCTGCCCTGAAAGATTTCTTGATGTTAACATAACCATTCATGATATTCATCACTCTTTTTTTTTTTTGTCCTCTGTTTTTCTGAAATAGTTAGATATATTGTCTTTCGTCTTATTCTTTGTTGCAGTATGTATGTACAGATTCCCTCATCTGGTTGTTTTCTTTTTATTGTCGTTGTCCTTTGCTGTGAACTTCCTTTTTGACTTTTTTAAAATTGCATGCTAGACCTTTGATGCTGTTGATGGGAAGCAAGCAAGGCGAACAAGTTCTTCAAGTCCATTGGGGGAACTTTTTGACCATGGTATTTGATGTTATCATCTATTTTCCTTTTGTCTTTTAGTATTCTAAGTATATACTTATTCTTGGCTTCTCAATATTTTGCAGGATGTGATGCACTTACATGTGCTGTATGTTTCTTTGAGCCTGGGAAAATGAATTTATGTTTTTTCTTACTTCTTCTGAAAGCTATATCTATCTTCGTTTATGGTTTTTTTGTAGTTTGAAGCGTTAGCTTTTGGGAGCACTGCCATGTGTGGAAGAACTACTTTCTGGTTCTGGGTGATTTCAGCTGTAACATTTTATGGTGCAACATGGGAACAGTAAGTTAAATATTTTGAACTCTATGAGGCAGTACAGTGTAGATCTTTGTTCATTGGATAAGAATTCTGACAAGCCTTCTTATTAAACTGTTGATGCTCATGTTTTCTTGGCATGAGTTTTCATAATTTATGTTACATGTAACTTGTTTTGCTGTTTAGTTGTAAGCAGTATTTATATTTAAATTTTTTTGATCCAGCTACTTCACCAATACCCTTATTCTACCAGCTGTCAATGGACCTACAGAAGGTCTCATGCTGATATATGTGGCCCACTTTTTCACAGCTTTTGTGGGTAAGCTTTTCTCTTGGTTTGCTTTAGTGCACTTACAAATCATTTTTTGAATAGCATCTAACAATTTTTTTTTTTCTCTCCCTACTGAAACCTTGAGCTGCTTTTATTTATTTCCAGGTGCTGAGTGGTGGGCCAACCAATTTGGGAAGTCTATTCCTTTTCTAAGTTGGGTTCCAGTTCTTAATGGTATGGTGATGATGATGATCTAGAAATGCTTTTTTGTATTAGCAGCTCACATAGAATAATTAAGCTATTTTAAAATGTGCATATAGTTTCTCATTGCTGTTGATTTACCATTGTCTGCTTTAACTTCATTTTGTTTGCGTGATTTCAGAAGTACCAACATATGGAGCTGTGTTATATATAATGATAACTCTGGGTGTTATCCCGACAGTGGCATTCAAGTACGTTTTTCTCTGTATTGACTAGTCTTGACTTTTGAGGCATTTTTCTCATGTCCAGCATTTTACTTCTTTTGTGTTCTTTTTAACTCTGGATATTTAAAGATGATGTTTCTAACTCAATGTGACCTCATTTTGCCTGGCCCATTTGGAACCTTACTTAGAAAGAACAGGAAAAGCCAAACTGAATTTTGTTACCCAACCTGTTATGAAGTTATATACATTAAAAATTATCTTCTTGTTCTTGATGTGAATACAGTTATTCTTTATGTGAATACAGCATTATAATTCTGCACTGATATCATTATTATTTTCATTGTGTTGCTTTATGATTGTATCTTGAAACCTCTTTGCTTGCGGGGGTAGGAATGGAATCGCCTTATTTTATTCTGATAGTTCCAATTCGACTGGATTGCCTTTTTTCCGTTTGTTTAAGGTTTATATCTTACTTGGTTATTAGCCTAATGATCTATTAGTAAATAACTGGAATAAGTGTGAATCAATGTCTAGCATCCTCTTTATCTCGAATTTGACTTGACATCCATAGCATTTCGGAATGATTCATGTGTTTTGTAAAATTTCATAACCATTAAGTAAAGGCAAGTGAGAGGTTACATTTTCTCATACTTCTGTGCAGTGTGTACAATGTTTATAAGGTTGTTCAGGGAAGAAAAGGAAACATGCTACTGGCATTGGCAATGGTAATGCTACATTTATTGTATACTTATCTCTAATACTTGATGCTTAACAAACATAACGGGTTCTTCTTATCATTTCTGGTCAGCTTTACCCTTTTGCAGTACTTCTAGGAGGAGTCCTTGCTTGGTTGGTCTCTCTGCCATTTTTATTTTACTTTTCATTTTCATGCTTGTCTATTATTTTTGAGCAAATTTATTGTCTATTGATTACATAACATAATTATATATGTACAGGGATTATTTGTCTCCATCTGATATTATGGGCAGCTATCCGCATTTAGTTGTTGTGGGAACTGGACTTGCTTTTGGATTTCTTGTGGTAAAATATCTTCGTTAGCTTCTACCCCAATTCATCTTTAGTGTGCGTGCATGTGTGTGTGTGTGTGTGTTTTTTTTTTTTTTAAGTCCAATTTGAATTTCTGTGGTTTTTACTGCTCTGTATATAGTAACTTGAAGTGCTCTAACTTCATAATAGAGGATGTTGTAATTGTGTCTGGGTGTGTATTATTTTCGTTGTTACTGAAGGAAAGCTTATTTTGACAGGGAAGAATGATTCTCGCTCACCTGTGTGATGAACCAAAGGGCTTGAAAACAGGGATGTGCATGGTAATGTAGCATTTCTTACCAAGAAGATTGTTTAAATCTTTTGCATGATTAGTGTATTGGATGGCATCACTAGTATGAAAGTTTTGTTGAAGACCAGACCACTAACTTCAACAAGCATTGCTTTTTGCAGTCGTTGTTGTACCTTCCTTTTGCAATTGCAAATGCACTCACAGCAACACTGAATGATGGGTATGTTGTGTTTATTTATACTTTCTAAACTCTGTAATTGTAAAATCTTGTGTATTATTTGTGATTTTTTTTTTTAATTGTCCTCTTAAACTATTGTTCATCTTTTGCTGCAGAGTTCCTTTGGTTGATGAGAGATTGGTTCTTTTTGGTTACTGTTTATTCACAGGTATGATTAATTGTTTGAATTGTTAAAGTAGTTTTATTGTGTGGAGTGTGGTTCATCATCTTTTTGTATAGCCTTTCATCGGCTTGCAGTGTCACTGGTCTTATATTGTAGCATTTTGTTTGGGAAAAAAATTCATTATGAGACCTCATAGGTCTATTTGCTGCTGCTGCTGCTGCAACTATTTGGAATTAATATATATTTTTATTTTGGTTTAGTTTACTATGATATAAGAAACGTTTCAATGTCAAGCAATTTCATTTTATATAATCACAGTTTGACTGACAATTTTCTTTTTGTGAACTCAGTTTCACTCTATTTGCACTTTGCCACATCAGTTATTCGTGAAATCACGTCAGCCTTGGGAATTTACTGCTTCAGGTGAGAATAGGGGCACCATTGTTTTATGATTGGCATTTTTAGAATATTAAGATTTTGTCACTTCCAGTAGCATTTTCATGGAAAACTGAGTTTTTCTAGATCCCTCTGCTGAATTTCTCTATCAAATTTATCCATTTTCCTAATGGTTTTTGTCTGTTTGTTAAATGACAGGATAACTAGGAAAGAAGCTTGATTTTCACTGTTTTTCTTTTTGGTATGTTTTTCCCTGTACATTGACCTATTATTTTGATTTTTCCATCTTCTTTGGCAATACCCTTTTTGTTTTTTTGTTTTTTTAATGCAGGCAAGCGAGCTTGGCCAAGGTTTTTCATTAAAATATTTTTGTATAACGTGATGAAATTAGTGACAGGAGAGATCCGATTTAATCATCTATTTGTTGTAATTTGTTTTCAGAATAGAAGAATAGGCCATTTTTAGTTATGTTGATTTTGATATATTGTTAGTTGCTATTAGATGTTCCAGACTACTGTGAGTTATTCACCAAAAAAAGTACTATGTTTTACATAATTTTGGAAAATTTTGAATTGAATTAAATTGGTCTTAAGATTGGAATCAGGCAAATTGGTATTTTGAAAATTCTTAAATTGACTTTCTTTTTTTTTTTTTAAACTTTTTATTTATTTATTGTTTTGAATTTTTTAATCATTTCTTTTATATTGTTTACAATGATGGTAAAGAAAAATTTTGATTTTTACCGGCTGGATAACCCTAAGCTAGTTTTTCTCCACAAAGATTTCCCAATTAGTGGCTGTACTAGCAATGTCCATGTTCTTCCATATGTAAAGTTTTAGGTTCAGATAACTTTAATGATTAATCAATATTAATTCAGCTTTTTTGGTCGACCATGAGAAGATTTTCGGTACTCGAGAAATATTGCTGTTCCAAAACACAAGCATGTAGGACTTACATTTTAAGTCAAGCATGTTTCGGGATTAATGTACTTCCGGAGTATTGAAACTTTTTAAGTCAACCAGATACCAAAAAATTAAAAAAAATAAATAAAAGGCTAATTCTACTTGGTAAAAGCACCTCTGAAAAATTCATGTTAGTAATTAATCATCATTATTATTATCATCCATAATAAATGTATCTTAAATTCTTAATGTATAAAAATATAATACATACATAAAAGTAATTTCAAGACATCTGTGCATTCACCAAAGAAAAGAATTACAGTGGCATCATTGTTAGCTTTCTAGACTGATCAACAATGGTCCAACTTGAAAATGCCAGGACAGGAGTTTGTGTTTAGTCTTAGGAAATTATGACTGTAAATCAATTGTGAAGGCCAGCCTTGGTGAAATTGTTTGCTACGTTTGGGGAAACTTTCAGTGCCTTGCCGCTGTTATATGGCTTTCTCTAGCCATCTTGGCAGTCTCAGTGAAGTCCTCATACCAAGCCTGGTAAGGAACACCGAGTATAATAGGTGCAGCAAAAACATGAAGGACCCACTATTTATCACAACCTGTCAAACAGAAACCACGACTATGAAGATGGGAACAAAGAAAGTATAGAAAGTAACAGAGAACAGGGAAATCAGACATACAAGAATCCCAAATAGGGTGTATATAAACTCCATTGACGGAATTGTATATATTCCCGCTGCAGTGAACATGAATGTAAGAGAAGCATGAATGTTTATGGTGATCTGCAAGAAATGAAGTATCAAAAAATATGTGACTGGATTCTTTGTACTGGGTCACAACCAACATAGAGATTAAAGATAACGATTACCAAAGCAAGAATGTTTTCTCTTATCAAGAATGAGGTTATCAAGACATATCCTACAGCACCCAATGCTCGAACCTGCATACACAAAACTACTACACAAATCAGTTCTCTAATTTGGAGATAGTCAGGTAAATCACTGCTTCAAAAAGCTTCAAAAGAGTTTGGGGCAGAAGATAGCAAACACTACAATTGTGCACAAGAAAATCGAGACACTCCAATCTGCTCCCAACCTGAGAAGATTGCAAGAAAATAAATTTAAAAAGAAAATTGAAATAGAGAAAGTTATGCCCGACTCTAACAACTCCCAAAAAAAAAAATGGAGAAAAATGACAGCTTTTTTTCCATGGAGATAGAGAAAGCAACTTGAAAAAACAAATCAATAATCAAAGTTGGAGGAGCAGTTTCAGGAGCTCTAAGCAACTTGAAAAAACAAATCAATAATCAAAGTTGGAGGAGCAGTTTCAGGAGCTCTCCTCTTCTATCACACTCCTTAATGCAATTTGACATAAAAGTTGATAGAGGATTGATAAACAAAAAGATTCATAGATGATTGCTTCAATTACATGTTCCGGGATAAATTTGACAAAAGCAGAAGTGCATGAAGATAACATGTAGTTATTTCATTAAAAGGATATAAATTCATGAAGCACATACCTCCACAAAGCACCCATTGTAAAACCAACTATACCATGCCTAAGCTGCAAAAAAGACATCGACAAAGCAAGTGAACAATTAGCTGCTATGGTTAGAAATCTATCCTGTAAGTTTAAAAATAGCAAAGCATTCAGATTACAATCCTTGTACTTCCCAATTTCCCTTCAAACATACTTCACTAAACCTATTTGTCAACAAACTAACTTCAGTTAAACTTTTACATTGACCGATTCCAATTGAGCAAGTTCATATACAAGTCACGGTCAAAATAGGCAAAATGGGCAAATTAGAACCAAATTAAAGATTAATTATTGATACAAAAGGTTCAAAAAGTTCAGCAAGTAGAATGCTGTATTGCAACTAAACCATATGTATGAGTAGTAGCATTCTGAAGAGCTAAAAAGCACAACATTTCCTCTACGCGAAGAATGAAAATCATATCAAAACTGATGCACAGAAGAATGCACAAGAATAAAATAGGGTACACTGAGAAGAGAAACTGATAAATTTGAAAGCAGACTTACCAAATAGGTTAAGGCTTTTACTGGTCCAGACAAGATGAATAACAGCACAGTTGTTGCAACCTATCAAGATGAAACGATCATTGTCATAAGCATAAGTTACACAAATCTTAGTGTAGCATCCAACAAATTTTATATCTAACACGGTGGTTAATGGATGGTAACAAACCATAGTTTTTCTTCCAGCTGCAATGCCCCATCTCATTGAGGACATCACTATTGGCAGTGAGAAAAAACAGCCAAAATAATTCTGCAGGAAAACCAAATAACTTATATAGACAAATTATGCTAAGATATTCATATAAATAATCATTTTACAGCCACTGAACCAAATGTAACTTCTGGAAATTTAACCAAATTGTTCTTGTAAGTCCACAGTAAAAAAACGATTTTTTTTTTGGTTTATTTCAGGCTCAGAAAGAAAGAAAAAGCTTAAAAGAAATTTTGTAAGGTTAATTTCATACAAAACCCACCAAATACTACAGCAACAGGACACTTAAAATCTTTAATTTTTATAAAACAAATTTGATAATTTGAAAACAACCCAAGTTTCAATTTCACTTCAACGAACCTCAATCGCGAGAGAATTGCTCAAGAAATAAACCAAGCCAGTGAGGGCGGCGAACATGGAGCACTCGACCAATGCCAGCGTTCTCCTATAGACGGCACCGTCCGGGGACAAGTCCTCAAGCTGGGCTGAGTGTTCAAGGTCGTCTTCTTCATTGGGACGAACTGATGGCGAAAGTTCTGAGACTTTGTGGGGTTTGAAGGAATTGGAGAATTGGATTTGGGAAGGTGAAAAGCAAAGCGGATTGGGTTTGAAAGAAAACCTGGGTCTCTGAGGAATTGGAGAGTGGGGATGAGAGAGAAAGGAACGGAGAGGGGTAATTCGGGAAACAAGGTGAGCAAGAATTGGTTGGTGAATTTTCAGAGGAATCATGGAGGAAGAAAATCAGAAGAATAGAGTGTCTGAGAAAAACCAGTGAATACCGGAAACTGAGGGCGGGAGAGGATTTCTAGATTGGGCTTGTTAAACTATTGGGCCAGATTTGTTTGTTCTTGTTTCTCATATTGAGCCTACTTTCCTTTTCGATTCTAAGCCCAAAAAACAATTAGGAAAACAATATAATAACATAATTAGGAAAACAAATATATATAGATACACAGTACTGCTAATATGGGAACGTAGCTCACCATTCAATGCGCTACAATTCATATCAGCCGTCTGATGTGTATATATATATATAATTTTATATTTATTTATTTTTTATAATTTTTTTACATCCTAATAAAATAATTATTTATATATATGTATATGTACATTTCTATAATTTATATTGAGTTTTAGCTGAGTATTAATGTTATTAACAACAAGAAGGGTGTCTTTTCCCTATAATTAAGTGTCTTCTGCTTGGTCTGTATTATTAGAGTTCTACTTTTACATAAATTAGTAAAAAAAGTAGTAAAGTAAGATCAGTTTTTGAAAATTATTTCAGAAAAAAATCAGAAGAACATTCTCAATGATTTAGATATCATTTCAATTACACATAGGCTTCCTTTTGGTAATATGGTTTTTTTTCCCCTATTATTATATTGACCATGGGACAACAAATTTTTCTTGAATAAAAAATATATTAAATATCGAATCAATAGCTTCATTTTTCCTGATTTCTTTGGGTGGGAAGTGGGTCAGTTAAAGATTTTAGAGTTGAATTAAGAAAAACTCTCAAACAATTTGCATTATTAGGGATTATGATGGAGGCATAGAAAGTGCATTGAAAACTCTTTTTATTTTTTATTTTTTTATTTTGGGGAAAAAAATGCATTGAAAACTTTGTTCTAGATCTGAAGGTAAATTTTGTAATAGTATAATGAACAATATTAAAAAAAAATTATATATGCATTTATATAATATATGTTTTTTTTAGCCTCAAGATCCCAAAAAAACATTTTGGACTTATCAATTGCAAAACAACAAAATAATTAGGGAAGCGCAGACCACAATGGAACATCATGATTATCACCATTCTCAAATTATTAATTAAATCAAAATCAAACAATTCCTTAAGCAATTTTTTATATGTCTCCCACATGGTGCATGGGGTTCTTTTGCATGCGCGGGGCGTGCCACATTGTTATTATATCTCAAGCCAGACGTGCCTGTACCATTGGTTTATCTTCTCTCTTTTTCTCACTCAAAATTAAATTTTCTTTTATTGTATTTAATTTGAGTAAAATAAATAAATAAATTGTAATACATCACTAATGTGACACATAAAATGAATCTGTGAAATTTATTTCAATATGTAGGTTGATTTGATTGATCACAACACCCGTTTACTATACTTCAGTGACTTCTACTGAAATGTATAAATTTATGAAAATTAAATTAGAGTATATGTGGACATGGATCTGCCAATTTATAAGTCAATTTTTAGATTGTAAAAGTTCACTCACTGCTCGTGACAAATACTAGGACTCAAGGGAAATTTGTCTATTTAGTCTCTTCCAAACCCAAATACAGAAGGTGTTTAACAAACCCACCAGAAAAATTAAAAATTAAAAAAATAAAATAAATGATGAAGCTGACACTCATTGTTTTAGGCTGCTAAGGTTTTTCCATTATATTTTTGTACACTAAAGAGAAAGGGATGTGTACCAAACTCATCTTCATGTCAAATCATTTGTCTGTAAACAGTTTTTTAATTTTTTAATTTCTAATTTTTTTTTTTAATTTGTCTCTAAACATTTAATACCTTATCGGAAAAACCAAATAACTAAAGTTGTGTTAGATATAGATGGCAGAATTGTGTCAGATTAGATATAGAAGTATTAGATTTTTTAAATTATATTTTGTATTTAGTACAGTACTGAATTATATGACATGATTTGATATACTGTGTTTGGTGCAGTTTTATACTGAATTGGATTGTATTACAATTTAATAATATTTTTTATTATTTTTAAATTATATTATAAAATGTAATTTTAATTATTAATTTATATAAACATGATATATAAAATATATAGTAATATATTTCTAATTATAAATTTAAACATACTCTATATTATGTCATTTAGAAAATATTAAACATAATTTAATACAAATATATTATAATTGTTCACAACAACAAAAACAACTACTAAAATTAAAAAAAAAATTAAAATTTAACCTAATACAATTGTGCTAGTATACTCATAACAACTACTTCAACTGTACAACCGACAATTAAACCGATGAAAAACGAACATTCATTTATGCTTCGATAACTGAGTTTAAGGTGATTAATCTTCATTCCTACTGTCAAACATTTATTATTATTATTTTTAATTATACGTTCGATGTATGAAACATAAGTTATTTTAACTTCATCTATTGAATGATATGATTTGTATGAATTGTTTTTGAATCCATTAATTTGTTTTTGACATTATGCCCATGAGTCATAAATTCTTGGTTGTCTTCCTTTGAACACAATATATATTTTTTTTATCTACCATTATTAGTATCTATATATATATATACAAAATATATTAATGTAATTTCTACGATATAAATAACAAAAATATTAGAAACGTTATAAAATAAATAAACATAACACACTTGTCATTAATATTATTCATATCCATAAAAATAACATAAAATAAATAATCCATACAACTAATGCTCAATAACATAAACATCTAATGTCATGTGCATATCAACTTTTATTGACCAATGGATGAACCTCCAATCAACTCATAAATAAACTCAATTTTTTCTTCAGCATCTAATCCATTAAAAGCTCGAAATATGTGTGGCTTCTCACTACAAATATTTATGACCTTAATTCTCTCACTAACTCAATTCTATCTGTATATATAAATCCAAAATTTTATCTGTATCAAAACCATAAAATCATCACAGCAGATTGATCACACCTAGATGCATGTTTCATCACAGTAAAAATTAAATAAATAAATAAATAAAAGCTATATGACAAGGCTGAGAGGTTCAACATTGTCGGTGGGCACATTGAGGTCATTGAATGGCTAAATTCCAAAGAGGATGACTCGGTGATTTATGTCAACTTTGGGAGCTTGACCAAGTTCTCAACCACACAGCTTAGAGAAATCGCTTTATGGTCTCGAAGCCACTGGCTGTCCATTCATTTAGGTAGCGAGGAAAAAAGAGAAGGACATCAATTACAAAGAAATGCTTCCAGAGGGATTCAAAGAGAGTATGAGTGAAATCAAAAGAGGTTTTATAATAAATAATTGGGCACCGCAAAAAAACCAGATCGGAAGAAAAAAAAGCAAAAACTAGATCGGAAGAAAAATATATGCAAAAACCATATCGGAAGAAAAAAATGCAAAAACTTGTCGATATGCGCGAAGAGGAACATGGGAGTAGCTCGGTTGTAAGTCGATTAACAGATTCCAAGTGAGATTCGCGAAAAGGAACATGGGGAGCAGGTCAGTATGTGCGAGTCAAACAAATTCCAGTCTGGTTTTTTAATTCCGTGAGTTTTTTCAGAATTAAAAATAAATAAAAATAAAAATAAGTGATTGGATGAGATGTGATAACCGAATTTTTATATCCGATCCCAAACTACTACCAAACACCAAATAGAAAAAGGGACGGAATATAAAAATTCAATCCCCCTTGTGGTCAAACAATCACTGCCTAAATCTTATCTAATGAAGTTTGAAATTGGAAACTTGCATTTATTCATTTTGCCAAAAATAAAAATAAAAATAAAAATAAAACTTCCTCCATGATTGGATGGAAATCCAAATAAAATCTTTAACCTTTGTTAAAGTATGTGATTTAATTTTAATTTTTTTATAAATTTAATTTTATAAAAAAATAATATTGAATAATAATTCAATAGTATTACAACTGCAGATTTTTTCCCTATATTTTGTTTTTCTTTTGACGTCAATAAGTTGTTTTTTAAATTTTATTTTCTAGTCTAGTTTCCACTTTGTAGCCCATAGTATTAATATTTTTTATAAATTTGAATTTATAAAAATAGTTACATAAAATTATGGTTTAATAGCTTTAATGGAATATATCTACAGTTAGAAAAAAAAACCATCTTCAATAATTGTGTTTTTTTTTTGTATAATTACAATAACTTTGTCCTCATATAATAAATGTTGGAGTTTCATCAAATTGAAGACTAGCTAAGAACATTTCCAATTGAACGTGAATTGTTAAAATTAACATGCCATATAAGTAAATATAAATATTGTTTTAAAAAAATGCACTCCAATGGTAATATCTACAATGAATGTCGAGCTGACGTGGCCTAGACATTGTCAAGAAGAATGACTATTTTTTGAGACTCTGTCAGACATTGTCAAGCTTTCTAAAATGTAAAATTTATCTTAAAAATTTAATTTGTTCAAAAACTAAAAATATTTAATAAAATATATAATTAATTAATAATCATAAATAGTATTTATGCACATTACCATTGAAGAACAATTTTTGAATTGAATATGTATTTATGCCACATAAATTTAGATAATGTCTATTTCTATACTACATGTATAGCAATTCACATTTTCTATTAGAGATGGTCTAAGATGTAAAAATAAACAGAGTCAAGGAACAGCATCTGATTGGATCATGGTATGTGATATGTGGCGGTCAACAAGAGGCACAAATGAAGAAACAAAAATAATAAAAAAAGAGGTCCCACAAGATTTGTGTTATGGTAGGAAGCAAAGCAGAAACAGAGTATTTATACACACCACGGCACGTCAACAAAAAGAATCACATCTCATGTGGTACAAAAACTGTGTCACGCATGCAGACTATATATCATCTCCTAGTTTTGGAGACTTTGAGGGCTTTTGATTATCAAAATAACAAAAATAATGACCAGAGAGAGAGAATGGAGTTATTATGCTACTCCAGTGCATGATTGGCGCTGCACCATAGCATATCACAGGCCATCAATTCCCATCAGAAGTCTCAAAAAGAAGGGTCAGAGAGCTAGTTGGTGGTGGCTTGGTGTGTAGTACTCGCTGATGTAGGTTTTAAACACAAAAAAGATAGATTTGTCGGTAGGACACGTGCTGAAGATCCAGAGGAAAACGACATTGTATAAGATTGTGTCTCAATGAATGATGGTAGAATGTTAAAAAGACAGTGGACAAATGAATATGCTTTGCTTTACTCAATGCTACTCTGATGGGTAACTTTCATTACCCACTAAAAAAATTACAATAAAAGAGAGAAAACACATAACAGCAAAGCAAGGAAAAAAAATAAAAAAAATATATATATATATATATATTATATTGTAAAAGAGAATTCTATGTCATTTTTTCATTGTAATTTTACAATTAGAGTTATAGCATGGCAAGTGAGAGAGATTAAGTTTGGACTGTGGAAAAAAAGTTGTGCAATAAATGATTTGGTTTATAAGAGGAAAAAAGAAAAGTCAAGGCAGAGATATAATGGGTTGTGAAATTCTTGAGGAAAAAAAGAGTTGAGAAAACAGATGACAGATTGATGGATATAGACCAGATGATTAGAAGAGTGTAAGAGGAGGTTGAAGTGGGATTCTAATAAATACTGTTTGTGAAGTGGAACTTTGGAGCAGCAGCAATAGTTGTAGTAGTAGGGGACTGTGGAAGTGGTGGGTCTGTGGGGTTTTCATTGATGGTACAAATGCATGCAGTATTATTATTATTATTATTATTATAAGAAAAAATAAAAAAATTAAGGGAAGGACTTATCTTGTTTACACTAATTTTCACTCAATTTTTTTTCTTTTTTGGCTTTAAATTAACTTCACTACACAATAATGCCTGCAGCAAGTAGTGCTTTCTAGCATCACACTCTTTTTTTTTTTTTTTTTTCCCTCACCTACCAACTGTTTGCTGGAAAGCAAACGTAAAGTTGACGCCTCTGTAATCTATCAATTCAAATGGGTCTAAATCTCCCCTAGTACCCTTATGATTCTTGAATTTCAATTTTCCAAACAAATCCATCTTTACTACTCTCTCTCTCTCTCTTTCCCTCTCTCCCATCATCCAAATTCATTCTTCAAAACTACAACATTTTTTTGCTTTTCATTTCTTGCTCATCACTAGCGCTTCTTTTTCCTTTTTTAGTTTTTCTTCAATTTTCCATGCTTTAAGAGCTTTTTCTTTCACCGACTCTTTTATTCGTTTTAAACCCAACTTTCAAAATATTGAAAGCTGAAAAATTCCAAAGAGGAAGAGAAAGCCATGAAAGAGAGAGGCAAAGCTGCTGCTGCGGAAGCATACACCAATGATATGGAATACTATTCTTCTTCATCTGATATGCCATGCTGGAAACACCCTTCTTCTTCTTCTGTTGGGATATGTGCTTATTGTCTCAAAGATCGTCTTGTCAAGCTGGTTTGCTCAGATTGCGGTGAGCAGCGTCTTTCTTCTTGTTCTTGTTCTGAGATCTCATCCAATAGGAATTCATGCACTGTAGAGGTAGGAAGTGTTGGCAGAGTCTCTTTTCTGATTGAAAATGAGAGAAGTGATCAGGCTGTTTCACACTCAAATTCCAAACCCAAGTTGCAAAGCAAAGCAGATGATGTTCAGTTACTGAGGAGGAGCAGCAGTAGCTGTGTTGAAGTCAAAAGAGGTGGGTTTTGGAAACTTGGGAAGTTGTTCAGGAAGAAGAGAGAGAAAGATTGTGGGAACAAAAGTGTTGGTGGATTTGATGACAAAAGTGAGATGTGGCTTGTTGATCATATGGGTGTGTCAAGGTCCAGGTCTCTTTGCAGTTTCAGAGGAGCTGGGTGGTATGGGTCAGAGGAAGGTGGGGATTTGATGGTTTCTGGCGCTAGGAGTTCAATTTCTGGAGCAAGGAGCTCTAGTGTCACTGCATGTATGGTTTTAGATTCAGGAAGAAGAAGTGGATTCAGTGAGGCAGCTGAGCCAAGAAAGAGTGGTTTTGATGGTGAGAGTGCTTCAGTTTCTGAATTTGGTACTGATTTCAAAGGTGGTGCGAGGAAGATTGGTCTCAGGGAAGTTGAAAATGGATTCAGTGGAACAAATAGAAGAGTTTTCTCACTCAAAGAGAGTGATTTCAATGGAATGGATGATTCAGGTTTCATTGACTTGAAACTTGACTACTCAGCTGAATCAAAGCCAGACTTGTCTGCTGCCAAAATGGGTAATCTATCACATTCAGAATCTGCTTTTGGAAGCATGAGAGGTGGTGGTGAATTTGTAGGACAGGAATGTGGAGGTGGTGGTCCTTTTGGGAGTTTGGTAGGGGATGAAATTTTTGGCAATGGGGGTTCTTGTAGGATCACAGTGAATGACAGAGGGATCAAAAAAGGAAGGAGAAGCTTGAAGGGTTTGAAATGGATTTTCAAGCATCATCCAAGTTGGGGATCAACTACAGGGAAGAAGGATGAAAATTTGATGTTCAAAACCTGAGAAAACTGATTGTATTTTTCAGTAGCTTACAGCAGTGTTATCTGTGTTTTCTTTGTCTTCCAATTTGTAGTCACATAGTCAGAGTTACTGCCCTTTTACTCTCTCTTTCTCTATCTCTCTCTCCCCTTGTGTATTTTATATTGATTAAATACATTTTAGAGAAAAAAGTAGCTCATACTAACTGGGTTTTATTTGCTTAACATTACTAGAACAAAGAGAAATGCAGGAATGTCTTTTACACACTGATCTGCATATTATTATATAACTTGTATAAATATATATATATATATATATCTGTATATATTAAACTTTTATTCTGGGCCATGAGAGAGAATTAAACCCTCGAGAGGTTTGGATTCCCTATCTAATTGCACAGCCCTGTGAAATTGTGAGATGAGAGAAATCCCAGCAGTTTGATTATGATATCTGAGGTGTATCTAATAAAGCATCATTCTGTATCTGAGACATCATTAAAGCATATCATTTAAAGTGATCTAATCATGATTAAGACAACCTTAAATTGCAATTAACTCAAGTGGGAAGGAAGCCTGAAATTCTTTCATGTTTATAAAGTGAGAAGGTAGAGTTAAATGGAAGCTCAGATTCACAAACCCAAAAAAAAAAAAAAAAAAAAAATCAATAAAAAAACCTTGGAACATGATCTAAGCATTTGAAACTTGGCCCTTACATTGTCATATTCTCTCATGAAAATTGTACAATCACTAATTTCACATAATTAGTGTTCTATTTTCTTCTTTTATTTTTGAAGAATTAGTTGAAAAGGGTTTTGGATGTTAATTTTAGAACCAATTGCAAAAGGTAACTAAATGAATCTTTATTAAGATCAAATATTAAACGCATCTTGGATTCCTATAACCTGTGAACTACTAAAATTGAACTTACCAAGTGGAAAAGGAAAAGAGACAGAAAAAAAAAAACAAAAAAAGGTTTTGAAAACTCCCAAAATTGAAATTGGAAGTTTTGGGCTTTAATCAGTTTCCAAGAAAAAGATGTAGACGATAAGGATGTAGCAGTGGACGCATTGACAGGAGAGAAAAACAAAGTGAGAAAAAAAAAAAAAGCCTCTCTGTGTTGTTGCTGCTGCTGCTTCTGTTGTTGTTGTGTAGAGAGTTATGAAATGCTGTGCAATGCGTGTTAGGCAAGCAGACTGGTATACGTATCAATCAAGTTTGGAACAAAGTAATCTTCTTTGCTATTCGGTGCTCTGTTTTTTGGCCTCACTTCTCTGTCTCTCTCTGCACACACTGACCCTCCTTCTATGTTCTATGTTCTTCTCTGCTGCATTTACACTCTCCCAATCAATTGCTCCTCCTAAATGTTCCACATCCTCAATTTTCTCTCTATTTTTCAATTTTATATCATTTTTACAGTAATTTTCATTTATAGTTTTGCAAATATGACATTTCTGATCCAGTTAATATTCATTACCAACTCATATATTAGCATCTGGTCTATGGTCCAATTAGACCGTTCTTGTTTGTTGTGCAATACTAACTTGTTGGTTAAAGTTTTTCTACTTGGGATGAAAGTATTTCCTTTATACAACCAATATTGAACACCTTCAAAAAAGTTTCTTAAACATGTTTTTAACATCTTTAGTGGATTGTCGGTTCTCTCTTCTTCCACTCGTATACATTGCTTTGTTTTCAAAATTTCAACTAGCTTCAAAGTTCTACCTACCTACTTTATAAAGTTGTTATCTTTTGTATCTTTAAAATCAATTTATTTCTTTTCCTTTTTAATGAAAAACAGAAGAATTTCCAACACTCTTGTTTATCATGATGATAAATTCCATTTGGCCTTCAAGAAAATTAATGTATATATTACTTTCTTTTGGTTTTAGATAATTTTTACAATAAAATTTGGGGAGGACGATTTTCACTGTGGGAGTTTTGAACATGGACCTGGTTTTGCCATTTGGTCAAGGCTATATAAACTATCTAAATAGTTATATATTTATATATCCACTTTAATTCATTTAGTAATTATAAATAAAAATAACACAATAGAAGTGCTCGCATCCCATATATAGTAAAATTGTTATTCAATAGAGCATTATATGAAATTAAATTTTCATAAATGGAGCTGATATGAATTTAAGACTCATACATTAATTACAAAAAGAATGTAAAACGCGGAATGTGGAGCCCTTGGAAGACTCCAAGGCATTTAAAAGAAAAAAGTAGATTCCTTCTTTCTTTTATAATTGAAAAAATATGAAAGGTAGATTCAAATAATCATTTTTATTTTGTTGGCTAGTTGCAATCATAATATAAATAAATGAAATTAACAGAGAAAACAAAAAAAAGAAACAGACATAAAATGAAGTATCAAAATTACCCTTTGACTTTTCAAACGTCATGCTGTTTGGTTGACTCTATCTTCTACAAACTGGATTTTGCGCTCTGTATTGCTAAGTCCTCCACATGGCTGAAATCTATTGGCCAAGAAGGAGGGTATCAATTTTGTCACCTCTGAAAATATTTTCCTCTGGGTCAACCCAAACTAGTTTCAAATTTGGCAACTTTGTTAACAAAATAGCAGCTTCTTCTTTTTTTCCCCAGAAAATTGAAGTTCCAAAACAAGAAAGAAAAGAAAACGAACAAAATCCAGAGGAAGACCCAGAAATCTTGAGGCAAAAATGTATGTTACAAGGCCTCTCTCTATGTACAGGAAGTCTCCAGCTTTACTCTCAGAGCTTCCTCCAGAGGGTCCAAACTCTGGAATTCTTGTAATCCAAGATGAAGAAGCCATGCCCACAAAGTGTTTTGGATTATGCGAGACTGAAAAGCTTAAGGAGTTGCCTATCCCTCAGAACAAAAGCCTTGAGCTTTACTACGCCCAAGGCATCTTTTGGATGAGAAGTCTCCATTTTCACAATGTGTTCTTTGTTCCAGTTCTCGACCAGCCACTATCTTCCAATCTGTATTATGCAATTCACCCATCCGGGAAGGATAGAGGGTATGGAATTAATGCTTATATTATTTTTTTAATTTTTAGTTTTGTTATGAGATTTTGAGGGTTGATATGGTTGAAAACCGATCCACAAATTTAACCCCTTTGACCATTTCTAGAGCCTAGAGCTTTTGTTAGGACTAAATGCAAATAGGTCTTCGAGAAACCAACTTTGAATCAAAACCTTTTCTGGTTACCTTTTCCTTAGGTTGTATTAGTCCTCTGAGCTTTTTTCAACAGAGAAATCTAAAATTCCACATCATTTGACAAAGTGGTAGTAGTTGTTGATCTGTGAGAAAATTGCTTAAGTGCTTTAATTTGGGTTTGTGATCTGATGCAGCATTTTGAATTGGAATTTGCAGGGCAGCGTTCACAAGCTCAGATGAGGAGAACTTGGAAGCCTGCTGCTTCTGCAGCTATGGTCTGGATATACCACCACGACCTTTGGATCATCATAACAAATACCAACAAATGGAGATTCGTCTTGAAGGAAGAACTCTGAATCCCATAGGTTGTAAATTTTCTGCCGAATCCGCAGCTGGGTTTCCTCCACAGTTCTTGGGGAGGAATTGGTGGAAACTCACCATTTCAAGTTCTCCTGGATATGATTTACGTGAAGCACCGGGTCTAGACACTGCTCTCCGTGCCCATCTTCCCAAATTCGATTTCCCATTAGGAGATGAAAAATCCAAGCCTGTGGTTGTGGGGAAGTGGTATTGTCCATTCATGTTTGTTAAAGAAGGAACACCAAAAACATTGAAAGATGAAATGAACAGGCTAATGTATTATGAGATGACATTGGAGCAGAACTGGGAACTGATATTTGCAACTGAAAAAAATGGTTGCAGTGAAGGCAATGGCTTGGTTGTGGATGTTGATGTACAAAGTGAAGTGGTTATGGTAGGTGGAAGAGAAGCTGTGGTTGACGAGAGAACTGTGGGAGATAGGTTTTTGTGGTTTAGGAGTTTCAGCAATTTGGGAGAAGAAACAAGTGTGGGATTGAGTTCAGCAATTGTGGAGAGAATGAAGTGGGAACAAGAAAGGGTTGGATGGATTGTGGGGAATGAGAGGAAAGTGAGATTGAAGAGGGCAGAGGAATATGGAGGGTTGGGTGAATGGAAGAAATTTGATTGTTTTGTGTTGACTGAGAGGTTTGTTTTGAAAAGAATGAATGGAAATATTGTACTTACCCATGATTTCAAGCACACTCATCAGATTAGGAGCAAATGGGAATGATAAATTTTGTTTGTCTTCTGGAAAACCAATTTATTTTTCCATATGTCAACTATACATGTTGTATTCACAAAAAAAAAGGAAGTGTATATACGCTGTATAATATAGATCTACAACCTTATTGTATTTATTTTCGTGTTTAGAATTTAAAATTTATGAATATGATCTTCTTTCATTTGCTGGTCTGTACTTTATGAGAAATATAATGAATAAATCTTAGTTTTTTAGTTCATTCAAAGTGTCTCTATTCCATGAATCTTTTGATGAGGAGGTGTATACATTACCTTAAAAAGGGACTAAAAGAGATCATTGGTCATTGCCAAAACTATGCAGATTCTCACTTTAGTCAGAATTATTAATAATTGGACCACATTATTTGTAAACCATATGGTCTGTCACAAAGCGAAGTTTCTTAAATAGCAAATAAAAATTCAGCTAATAGTAGTACTGCATGATTGAAGTCAAGAATGGCGTGTTGGGATGAATCAATCATATTTGATTGGCTGAACAGCCATATTAATCGGTAAGCGTTGAGAAAAGGAAAACTATCTTAAAGCTTGAAACCGTATACCCTCAATCAGGTTGATCTATGACTTGGTTTTTCAATTTTTGGATGAGTGAGATTTAAAAATTTATTTATAGTCATTAAAATAGGAGGGCATGTGCCATTTTATATTCAAAACCACAATCATAGTACTATTTCTTCCTTAGCTTATATTAACAGCCTTAATCTATAATTTTGATGCTAAACGTTGGTTAAACAAATATGGGTGAGTAGTTTATTTTAGTTTTTAGGTCTTTTGCTTGATATTCAATCCTCCTCTCTATAAAAAATAAACAAAATTGGTTCCTAATGCATAATGTTGATAATTAATCATGTATTGGTCAAATATCTCTACTTAATCATTAAGTAGTTTCATTAAAAAGGAAAAGTCAATTTTAGAATATCTCAAACTTTGGCACTTCCTTAGAATTATAGCCATGTTCTGTCAAATCTAGGACCAATTCCAAGTCATACATATTCACTGTACGTAAGTAAGCGTTAGATTATATTATAGAATGGCCATTTTCTTCTCTTTACAGATTTCAGAAACATAGAATCTGACACGTTAAACTTTGATCTGATCTTTGCTTTCTCAAAATTTTCGCATTGTTTAATAAAAGTCAAAAGGTTGACAAGTAAGCATTGGTTGACCTCCATAACTTGTCTACGCAAAATCATTCTCATTTTCCTTCCTTTAAATTAATGCAACTCTGGTTTATATGTACATAAACAAAACTACAGGATACATTTAAGAAAAAAGAAGAATACCAAGTTGAAATTGTGAGACACAAAAAAAAAAAAAAAATGTATGTGACAAGGCCTCTTTCCATGTACAGAAAGGATCCCTCAGCTCTCTCTTTGCCTCCTCCTGAGGGTCCCAATACTGGGATTTTGGTCATCCAAGATGAAGCAGCCGAGCCTAGACGTTTCTTCGGATTGTTCAAGAGCCATGAGATCAAACACCTGCCTTTGCCTCAGAACAAAGACATAAAGCTTCGTTATTCAACTGGCACCAGCAATCAAAACAGCCATGTTGAGCATTTCTATGCTGCTTTCGTTCCAGTTCTTGATCAGCCATTGTCTTCCAATCGGTATTATGCAATCAAGTCACGCGGAAGCCATAAAGGGTATGGATTATATTATATAAGCTGAATTACCATTTCTCTTAAAAACTTAAACCCTGAGTCAGTCACATATAAGCTCTTTTTGTCTTTATGTTGAGTTTTAAACCTAGACCTGGCTCTGATACTAAATAGAATTACCACTTTTTCTAAAAGCTTCATCGTTTGTTTTATACTTGTCTTTAACAATCTTAGGCCAACTTTTTAATTTTTAATATAAATTTTTACATTCAAACTTTGGCTTTTCCAGGGAAGCTTACACCTGCTCATCAGAGGAGGACTTGGAAACCTGCTGTTTCTGCACATTTGCTCCTACTTTGGATCCAAAACCATTGCACCCGAGAAACACATACCAGCAGTTTGAGATCCACCACAAAGGAAGATTTAACCAAATAGGTGGATATTTTGCTAAATCCATAGCTCCTGATGGATTCCCTCCTAGGTTCTTGGGAAAAAAAGGATGGGAAATTCACACACGAAGTTCTTCACATGATCTCAACTTAGGTGAAGCACCTGGACTAAACACTTCTCTGAGAGCCCAACTTCCAAATTTCAATTTCCCATTATCAAACAGGAGCTCTGATCCTGTTGTTGTAGGGAAATGGTACTGTCCCTTCATGTTCATCAAAGAAGGCACACCAAAAGACCAAATGACCAGATCAATGTACTATGAAATGACACTTGAGCAAAGATGGGAAAAGATTTATGCTTGTGAGAATGAGAGTGAGCATAGAAAGGGAAATGATGCAGTGGTTGTTGATGTTCCTGTTGAGAGAGAAGTGGTAGCCATTGGTGGAAGAGAAGGTGGTGGAGTTCATGCAGAGAGAGATGGGGTTAATGGGTTGGTGTGGTATGGGGGAGAAGGAATTAGAGTTGGATTGAGTTTGGTGATTGTGGAGAGAATGGAGTGGGAAGAGAAAAGGTTTGGTTGGGTTGGAGGGAAAGAGAAGGAAGTGAGAGTGAAGAAAGTTGAGGAGGTTGGAGAGTGGAAGAGATTTGGTTGCTATGTTTTGGTTGAGAGGTTTGTGTTGAAAAGAATGGATAGAAGCTTGGTGCTAACTTATGATTTCAGGCACACTCATCAGATTAGAAGCAGATGGGAATAAGAGTTGTTGTTTTAATTTAATTTTATTAATTTTCTTTTTCATGTACAATTCTTTTATTTTAATTTATGATTAAAAAAAGTACCTTTGTAAATTCTCATTGCTGCATAATTCTTGAATTGTTTTTTCTTTTTTTATCTTATTATATGAAAGAAATTGATTTTCTCGATAAGTTTCACAATCAAGCTTAATTTGTGAATGTGAATGCCAGTTGGACTACAAAGGACCACTTCAAATCTCATAAATCCCATTAGATATTGTCCTTTTCTTAATTAATTTGAATTTATTGACTTTTCTAATAAACTTTGTTATTATACACTATTGACGATTTTTCTTACACAACTACTTATAACATGTGGATAATAATCCATTCCTCATCAACAATTCTTTAAATTTTTAACAAATTTTTTTTTTCTCTATATAAGATGAAAAATAAAGCAATACAAAAAGAGAAATACAGGGAAAAAAGAGCAGAGGAAAAAAAAATGTATGTGACAAGGCCTCTGTCTTTGTAGAGAAGATCTCCTGAGTTTCTCTCTCATTGCCACCTCCAGAGGGTCCAAATTCCGGTTATTTGGTTATCTTGGATGAAGTATGTGAATTCTGAAAAAACAACTTGTTTTGGATTGTGCAAGGATATTTATATCAGGGACCTGCCTTTCCCTCAGAACAAGAGCTTAACTATCCAAGCAGACGACTATGATGATGCTGTTCTCATTCCAGTTCTTAATCAGCCTTTGTCTTCCAATCGGTATTATGTGATGAGTAGAAAAGGGAAGCATACAGGGTAAGTTTACTTTATGTTATGCTTATAATCCAACTTAGACTGATTATATGCATAATTTAAGGGGTTAGAGATTCTTTGTTTTTCCTCATTCAACAAGTTATTTCTCAAAGCTTTGCGGGAAGAAAAAATTCAATTTTTAGAAAGAAAATTTAATGGGTATATTTGTATATCAAGCACAGTAGTTGACAGAAATTAATCCCTTAGATAAGGAGGCTGTGATATTTGTTTAAGTTGTTAGTGTTCTCAAACATAATGCATTAGAAAATAAGTCCAACTATGTATATAGCAGAATAGAAATTGTATTTATCTGAATCTTTTATATTAAACGATCATATAAGTAGTTTAGCCTAAGCCAAAGACTATTTAATTGAATTCTAATAAGATGCAAGCATGGAAAATTTACAGGGAAATGAGCATGAGCAGTTCGAAGGTAAAGAATGCTACCACTAGTCTATTGTCCCAGATGAGCATCCTCCTTAATTATTGAGGACAAAATATGGGGAGGTTTCAATGAGCACATGCCACAATTATGAACTAGATGAAGCTCCAGGCCTCAATCTTTCACTACAAAATCGTCTACCAGAGTTCAACAACTTGTCATTGTCAAATCAAAGTTCTGAAACTAATGTTGTTGTTGTTGGAAAGTGGTACTGTACTTTCACGTTTGTGCATGAAGATTTGAAGTTGAAAGACCAGATGAAGATGTCAATGTTATACCAAGTGACACTCGAGCAGAGATGGCATAAGATTTTTTATGTGACAATACAGGGAATGATAAATGCAATGTGGTTCTTGTAGATGTTCCAAGTTAAAAGAGAAGAGGTATCCATTAATGGTAGAAGAGGTGCAACTGTTGGGGTGATGTGGTTTGTGAATCGCGACATTGGAGGAGAAAAAAGAAGAGTAGGGTTGAGTATGTTGGCTGTAGAGAGAATGAAATGGGAAGAAGAAAGAGTTGGATGGGTTGGTGGGGATGAAAAGGAAGTGAAGGTAGAGAGAGCAAAGGAATATGGAGGGAGATATATTGGGTGGACAAAGTTTGGTTTTGTGTTTAAGAGAATGGATGGAAGCATAGCTATGATATCAAGCACATCCACCAGATCAGAAGCAAATGGGAATGAGATATTTTGGTTCTTAAATTACTGTTTACAATTCTTGAATTGGCTTTTTTATTTATTATATTTTGTATATGTTTCATTATATGAAAAAATTAATTTTCTTCATAAGTTCCTCAGCCAAGCCTAATTTGTGAATGTGAATGCTAGTTGGACTACAAAGGACCACTTCCAATGTCATAAATCTCTTTGGATATTGTCAATTTGAATTTATTGGTTTTGTACTAAACTTTTTTTTGTGTGGTTCTTTTTGGACAACCGATTACAATAATTTATCATATGGATAAGCCATTCATGAACATCTAATTAATCTTTGAAACTCTTTTTTCCCTTTTCTTTTTCTACATATGATGACAAAAATAAAAGGCAATGCAGAAAGGGAGTTTATAGGAAAGAAGTAAAAGCTCAGAGAGGAAATGTATGTGACTAGGCCTCTGTCTTTGTATAGAAGGTCTACTGAGTCTCTCACAGGGTCCAAATTCTGGCTATCGGGTACTCTTTGATGAAGAAGAATTCGAGACCTCCACTTGTTTAGGGATGATTATGAAGATGTTATTTTCATTCCAGTGCTCAATCAGCTGTCGTCCAATCAGTACTATGTTGTCATGAGAAAAAGGGAAGCATAGAGGGTAAGTAAACTAAAAATTTACTGTTTGCAGTTAAATTAGAGTTAATTTCGGGTGTTTTATGATGCTCAAGTTGATATTATTTTTCTGAAAGAAAATAGAAGTAATTTAGCCTAAGTAAAAGACTGCAAGTGCAATTTCCAAGAAGATTTATTATAACTTATAGTTTGAGTGAGAAACTGTCTAAATTTTTTAGGGAAGCAAGTACAAGTTCAAAGGAAGAGGACATAACCACTGAATGTTGTTTTTACTTATATTAATGATGTTAAACAGAGTCATTATATCCCTTGGATGAATAACAGCAAACATAGAGGATTCAGAGCTAAGTCTATTGTTGCAGAGGTCTCGATTCTTCTCTACGAAAGTGTCTACTGGAGTTTAGCAGCTTTTCTTGGTCAAATGGAAAGTTATGAAAATGTTGCTGTTGGGAAGTGGTATTGTCCTTTCATGTTTGTGCATGAAGATTTGAAAGTTAAACAGACCAGATAAAGATATCTACTTTTAGGAAGATACTTGAGCGGAGATGGCATAAAATTTTCTCATGTGACATTGCTGAGAGTGGTAAAAGCAAGGTGGTTCTTGTAGATGTTTTTGTTGAGAAAGAAGAAGTCTCCATTAATGGTGGGGAAGCTAAGAATAATGTGAACAATGATTACTATAATCAAAGCATTTTTTGACCAATGATTTCAAGCACACCCATCAGATCAAGTGCGAATGGAAATAAGAATTTGGTATTTATTAATTAGCTCCATTTGGAACACCAAAAGTTGCACAGTTTCTTTGGTGACTTTCACAACCTGTTAAGAAGTTGATTAGGTGTGTTGTTTTACTGATCAGATATGCCAGAAAGGGCTTCTTTTCATTTCCATGCTAACTTTCCGCTGATTTATGAATGAAACTAGTTAACTGGACAAGACAAAAATTGAAAAGTTTATTTTCAGTGACCATAGCATAGAATGTCATAAATCCTTCATCCTCTTTTTTCATTTGAATACATAACATTCATATATTCTGTTCTAATAAGAATAATCTGAAAGTATTAGAGATAAAATATAAAAGTAATGAAGGGCCACTTCTTATTAGCTTAAGCTTTTAGGATCAATAGTAATTCAACATGGAATCAAAGCCGAAAGACTTAGTGGTTATATGTTCAAAATTCAATAGCTCCACCCAAAAATAAAAATATGTGTGAGCACCCAAATGAGTCCAAAATAGGTCGGGCTAAAAATACACATGAAGGCTCACTTCCTATCAGCTTAAACTTTTAGGATCAGTGGTAATTTAACAGAAAGCAAAAGCTACTACTTCCTTTACCCTCGATGTTAGAAGAAATAATAATAATAAAAAAATCACATATTTTCTTTATTGTTGAATCCTCTTTAACATAGAATATAAATTATGAATTTTCTCCAATTGCAGAATGATCATATTTCTTTTTTCCTGAATTTTAATTCTTTGTTTAGTTCACTTTGTAATCCACAAAAATGAAAAAAAAAAAAAATACAACAACAGCAACTTATATGCATGGTCATAAATAAAGAAAAATTCTAAAAAATCTAAGAAATAACTATTGAAAGAGACATTTGAACCTTCCCAGGATATACTACAATGTTATCTTGTGAATGAGACTTTAGCCTAGACTACAAGACCAAAAGTTAAAATGTTGAGAGTACCTATGTTGAATGCCGTAAACCCCTTTGCATTGTCCTTTTCGTTAGTTTGAACCCATTCGCATATTTTACACTATTGAATATTTTTCCTAACACTAACTATATTCATCATGTGGATAACAATCCATTACTAACCACAAATTCTTTAAATTTTTGACATTGGTTTTCCTATTTATGATGAAATATAAAGCAATACAGGAAGACAAACATAGAGAATAACTAAAGAGAACAGAGAGGGAAAAAAAAATGTATGTGACAAGGCCTCTGTCTTTGTATAGAAGGTCTCCTGAGTCTCTCTCATTGCCACCTCCAGAGGGTCCAAATTCTGGTTATCTGGTTATCTTGGATGAAGAATCTGAAACAACAAGTTGTTTTGGATTGTGCAAGGATATTTATATCAGGGACCTGCCTTTCCCTCAGAACAAGAGCCTAACTATTTACTATACAACAAACTTAGGATACGACCGAAACATCAAAAAAACCGACTATGATGATGTTGTTCGAATTCCAGTTCTTAATCAGCCTTTGTCTTCCAACCGGTATTATGTGATAAGGAGAAAAGGGAAGCATACAGGGTATGTTTATTTTATTTGTTTATGATTCTATGCAAACTTAAACTAATCATGTGCATAACAAGTTATTTCCTTATAGCTTTGTAGGTACAAAATTGAATTTTAGAGTTAAAATAAAAAAAAAAATTAATGGTTATATCAATAACAGTAATTAACAGAAATCAATCCTTTAGATAAGGAGGCTGTGATGTTTGTTTACTTGTTATGATTCTGAAACTTTAATGTATTAGAAAATGGGTCCAAAACTATGCTTATAACAGAATAGAAATTGTATTTAATTGATATACTAATCTTTTATGTTGAATGATCATCAAGTAATTTAGCCAAAGCCAAGGACTAATTAATTAAATTCTAAGATGCAAGCATGGGAAATTTATACAGGGAAGCGAGCACGAGTTCGAAGGAAGAGGATGCAATCACATGCTGCTGGTGCTGCAGTTTTGTCAAGGATGTTAAACCAAGACCATTGGATCCTTTGGACGAATATCAACAAATTGAGATAATTCATAAAAAGCACAGAGGGTTTACAGCTAAGTCTATTGCCCCAGATGGTCATCCTCCTGAATTCTTGAGGAGAAAGAATTGGAAAGTTTCTATGAGTACACGCCACAATTATCAATTAGATGAAGCTCCAGGCCTCGATCCTTCACTACGAAAACACCTACCAGAGTTCGATAACTTGTCATTGTCAAATCAAAGTTCTGAAACTAATGCTGCTGTTGTTGTTGGGAAGTGGTATTGTCCTTTCATGTTTGTTCATGAAGATTTGAAGCTGAAAGACCAGATGAAGATGTCAATGTTTTACCAAGTGACACTCGAGCAAAGATGGCATATGATTTTTTCATGTGACAATGCTGAGAATGATAAAAGCAGTGTGGTACTTGTAGATGTTTTGGTTAAAAAAGAAGAGGTGTCCATTAATGGTGGAAGAGGTGGGACTATTGGGGATGCAAATGGTGTGAACAATGGGGCGATGTGGTTTGCGAATCGCTACGATGGAGGAGAGGAAAGAAGAGTAGGGTTGAGTATGTTAGTTGTGGAGAGAATGAAATGGGAAGAAGAAAGATTTGGATGGGTTGGTGGGGATGAAAAGGAAGTGAAGGTAGAGAGAGCAGAGGAATATGGAAGGAAAGATAATGGGTGGACAAAATTTGGTTGTTTTGTGTTGGTGGAGAGGTTTGTGTTTAAGAGAATGGATGGAAGCATTGCTATGAGCTATGATTTCAAGCACACCCACCATATCAGAAGCAAATGGGAATGATATAATTTGGTTCTTGAATAACTGTTTGTAAAAAAGTTCATATTGTGAAGATTTTACTTCACATTCATGCCATATACTTAGCAGCTGTTTTTTATGCTGTCATGTCAAATTCAGTTTGTTTTATTCTATAATCAAACATTTCTTTTCTTCCTTCATATAATAATATCTATGATAACAATATATATATATATATATATATATTTGTATATACTGGATTTGATGGGTTTAATCTGAAAGTATGAAGAATTTTTTGGAAGTTTTAAAATTTGCTCTTCATCTATTTTTCAGCTATAAGCATAGCCTTGAGAAATTCCAGCTACATAAGGTGCTTCATCTAACATACTGATTAATTAAAAAAGAAGAAGATGAAAAACATAAACTTTTCATTTGGGTAATAAAACGTCTCATGTGAAATGCACAAACTTTTCTCCCTTTGTTCTTCTTCTTGCTATTAGCTTTGGACAACGTTTATTTTTGGTTAAATTGGACAACTTTTTTGAATCAGTGTAATTTAATCTAATCAAATAAGATGTATAAGTTCTTGGGTCAAAAAAAGAAAAAGGAAGTGCAAGTTCAATAAAAATTGGTAAAAATATTTAATTATTTTTGTTATTCATTAATTTTGTTTTTCACTATTAAAACAGAGAAAAATAAAATTCGAGATAAAAAAAAATAGAAAAAGAGAAAAGAAAAGTCGAACAGAGCATTTTCCTTGCACAAATTCGAAAGAAACGGAGAGAGGGAAAGAGGGTAGGGCACAATGTTCGGAGCTCAACCTTCGTCGTCTGCGTTCGGCACTCCATCATCGACGCCACAGTTCGGCACTCCGTCTTCAACCCCAGCGTTCGGCACTCCATCTTCCACTCCAGTATTTGGAGCTCCATCTTCGACACCAGCGTTCGGAACTCCGTCAACGCCTTCATACGCCACCGGCGGCTTTGGTTCGTCCTTCTTCTCCACTCCGTTCCCTTCTCAAACTCCACAGCAGCAACAACAGCAGCAGCAACAGCAAACGCCGTCGTTGTTTCAGCAGCCCGGGGGAATTGGCGGTGGTTTTGGTTTTCAGACTCCATATGCTACTCCTCCTCAGTCCACTCCATTTTCTAGTTCGCAGCTGACTACTCAGATGGCTCCAGTTACTCCAATCCCTTTCTCTCTCGCGGATCGTGATATTCAAGTACTTTTTCGCAACTTCATTTTATTTTGTTTTTTGTTTTGCAAACCTAGCCTCATTTTGTATTGTGAATTAGGCAATTGTTGATGCTTACAAGGAAGATCCTGGAAACCCTAAATTCGCTTTTAAGGTTCGTTTTTTTTCCCCCTCTTCTGATTTCTGTTATCTTCTTTGTAATTCAAAATGTGTTTGGATGCTCTCATAAAATTCAGAAATCCGAAACGATGAAACCTATTTCTTTTTGTTGAATTTAATTTTTTTTGACAGAATTTACTGTTCAGCGTTACTGATCCTCAGTATAGGGTGAAGCCCGCAGGTGTATCGGATGTGAGTTTATTCTTTCCTATTTCTTTGAATTGTTGCAACTTGCAAGTGCTATTTTCTGTTTTTCTTTTTGTTATAATTTTGTTATTATTTTTTTCCCTCTATTCTGTTGGCTAATTTTCTATGGTAGTTTGCATTGGCAGATAATGTGGGCAGAGGCTATGGGAAAGCTTGAGGGAATGGAAAGTACAGAGCGGGAACGACTATGGCCTCAGCTTGTTCACGGTTTTAAAGATCTTTCCCAACGCCTGAAGGTATTTTTTGTCAATTCAGATAGTTTTACGAGCTATCATTGTTTGTGTTTTAATCCGTTGTATGATACAGAAGGAAGCGTCTAGATAAATTATTGTGCAGAATAAAGTTGTTTACATTGACAAAATTTAATATATTTACATGGGCACATCCTAAAATTAGCCGCTGAAGTGTATTTAATAGCTGAGGCTTGTGTAAATATTCAGCAATTTCCATCCATGCATTTCCAATTTTAGTTTAATAGGCAGTCCATGGATTTTGATATACTGTAATGTTATTTATTGTGAGGAGTGCATTCTCATCCCTTTGTATCATTTCTTGTGGTTTGGCCTAGTTACTGAATTATGTTGTGACACTGTTGATGCAGCTCCAAGATGAAGTCATTTCCTCGGATTCAGAGAGATTGAGAATTACTCAAAGCAATGTGAAAATGGTAACCTGCTTTTCTTTTGAACGCCTGTCTATTGTTATGTAAACAATGTGATAATGGATTTCCATTTGGTATTCTTGCAGCTCCAAAGGCATTTTCAAGCTGACACTCTTCCTTGGATCCAAAGATTGAGACAAAAAGAGCAAGTTCTTCAGGGGCGTCTTTTGAGGGTAGGAACAGTCTCTGCTTTACTTTTGTGGTCATGAGTGGAATGGCATATCCATTATGCAAATCCACTTTCGTTCATCGTGGTATTCCAGTTCCCACCTGTTGCTGAACGTCATTCAGTGATGAATCATGATTGTCCTTAAGAATTTTATTTCTGCCTAGACTGAAAATCACACTTCCAATCTACCTGTAGATTGGTTAAGATAATTCTTGTGTAGACATTTGGTGCTTGCCTATGGTTATTTTGAGTTCTTTCAATCTGGCATACCAAAAGGTCATTGATATAATGGAGACACCAGGTGTAGAATGCATTGCCGATTGGTATTAAATATCTGAGGTTGTTCTTGTCTTAGTAGTTTAGGCAGGTAGTACTTTTGTATGTCTTTTGACTTTTGTTTCCTCTTGTTGTGTGCCAAAAGATAATGAGAATAGTAGAGGCACTGGAGGGTAAGGGTTTCAGGTTACCCCTAATGAAAGGGGAAGCTGAGTTAGCTGAAAAGTTAGCTGCAATCACTAGACAGGTAATGTTTCTTTGTCCTTTGCCTTCATTTTATCCATCCTACTCGTGGCCTCTTATCAGGTGATGATACTGAATTGTTGATCATTTGCAGTTGAAAGGATCTGGGGCAGAGCTTTCAAGGAGGGTACAAAACCTACTCACCATTTCTTCTGTTCAAGCAAATTCCATAGGTGGTGATGGTTCTGTGTATCTTCCCGGATCAACAAAAATAGAGGAACAAAGTCTTGCTGATATGCAAGAGGTAAGTGGACTAGTTTAGAAAGCTTTTACTTTAAATCTTCTGAATTACTTCATTTCTTTATTTATTTTCTGTTGACTAAATATATTAGTTGTTTTATAAACTCTGATAGAATAAGGGGTTCTTATCTTTATTTGTCAATGTAATCTCTGATGGATGATCTTGTTTGCGAGGCAGGTCTTACAACAGCAGACGGAGGCCATTGCAAGACTTGGCAATGTCTTGAAGCGAGATAGCAGGGACATGGAGATTATAATGGCCGAGGACACAGAAATGAGAGGAGATTTGAGTTAGATAGCGGAAGACAAATCACTTCACTGAGGATATTTTAATGTTTTTTTTTTTTTCGTTTTTCTCGTATCATTTATATAGATTCCAGCAGAGTATCTTGGTGAAATTGCGGAAGTGAGTCTAACTATGCATATAAGAGAATAGAAATTTGAAATGTGAACAATGTGGTTTACAAGTTGTGAAGCTGGAGGAGAAGAAACGAGAATAGAGTTGAGCATGTTAGTTGTCGAGAGAATGAAATGCTAGGAAGAAAGAGGTGGATGGGTTAGCGGGGATGAAAGGGAAGTTAAGGTAGAGAGCAGAGGAGTATGGAGGGAAAGATATTGGGTTAAGAAAATTTGGTTGTTTTTTGTTGGTGGTGAGGTTTGTGGTGAAGAGAGTGGATAGAACATTGTAGTGAGTATTGACCTATGATTTTAAGAATCACCCACAAAATCGCGAATGGGAATGAAAATTTGGAATTTTATTTGGGATATTTCCACTTAATTTTAATTTTATTCACTATTTTTTACTTGTGAAACCAATTAAAATTTGCAGTTGCATTCATTGTCAGCGAGTTCATAATTGCAGTGTTGTTTTCCAGTCTGACAAACACAATCAAATGGGAAAGGTTTACTCTACTGTTCATGCCATGCTTCACGGGCTTGGGGGGATGATATTTCAGACGAATAAAAAATTACAAACGGGAGATTAAAGTTATAACTATAAGACTATTCATCAAAAAAAAAAAAAAAAAAAANNNNAAAAAAAAAAAAAAAAAAAAAAGAAGAGGGTATAAGACTGGTGCAAAAATTTGAATGTTTATGCAACTTGCGATTTGAATTAACTGCAATATTAGAATGAGATCTATTTTAAGCAGAAAGGACTGGACCACATGAAAGGACGAAAGAATACTCTCTCTCTCTCTCTCTCTTTTAATAAGAATTCTAATTTTTTGAGTAAATTAGTATTAGCATACAGTTTCTAATACCAGAAACACAATTTAAATCTCTAACAAAGTTTTTGTGATTTTTCTTATTCTAAATACAAAACGTTCAAAATGAAAATCCACCATTCAAGCCTTTTATCTTTGCGAACAAGTTATATAATGGTCAAGCTTAATTTTAAAAGCCCATATTTTAATTGGCTTTAAGAAATAAAACTAATCTAAGATAACAACTCAGATCATCCTAAATTAAGAAACATAAAGAAATGCTGTTTCAATTGAATATTTATTCAATCCGTTGACTTATGATAACGACCAAATGGTAGATTAATAATATATCTAAACATTTAAATATAAACACACATAAGAGAAAGGTTAAGCAAGTAGAGAAAATGTATATAACTAGGCCTCTGTCAATGTACAGAAGGTTTCCTGAGTATCTCACAGAGCCACCTCCAGAGGGTCCAAATTCTGGGTATCTTGTACTCTTCGATGAAGAAGCTGAGACTACTACTTGTTTTGGACTCTGCAAGTCAGGCTCTATCGAAGAGCTGCCTTTCCCTCAGAACAAGGATCTGACAATCACATATCAAGCAGGAGAAAATTACTATGTGAATTATGATGTTCTTTTCATTCCGGTGCTTAATAAGCCTCTATCTTCCAATCAATACTATGTCATACGCCGGAAAGAGAAGAATAAAGGGTATGTATTTTTTATGAATGAATGCATTTTTTATTTTCCACATGTTTATATTGTCTTTCCTCTATTTATTATAAGAGAATATTTACATTAAGCATGTTATATATAATATGTCCTTGAGTCCTTGTATATGGGTTCTCTGTGAGCTTCCATCAACTGCTCATGCCTTGGCCTCTAACAAAACTCAAGACCTGAGAATTACCCAAAACAGAGGAGAGAGAAACTGAATTTGTATTATTCAATGCTAATGGAAAATCTAATTTATTACTTGTCAAAATAAGCTAAACCAAGACTAGACTAAGAATATCCTAAATTTTATTACCTCACCTTGTTCTGTCTTAACGACCTCCAACACTTTCGCACCAAGCAATTAAGTTTTAAATCCACAAGCACACACAGACACATATATATGACTAATTGATTGCTTAATTTGTAGAAAAGCATGCACAAATTCAAAGGAAGGGGACAGATCCAATTGCTGCTGTTTCCCTTGTGTTAAAGATGTTAAACCAAGAGCATTGGACCCCTTAGACACTTACCAGCAAGTTCAGATTTTTCATAACAAGTGTTGGGGGTTTACAGCCAAGTCTGTTGCTTCAGATGGGATTCCTCCTTACCATTTGAGGTGGAAATATTGGGATCTCCATAAGAAAACACCTAGAAATTACCAATTAAATGAAGCTTCAGGCCTCAACTCTTCTCTTCGAAATCGTCTTCCAGACTTCAACTTCTCATTGTTTAGTACTACTGAATCAGCTTCTGAGCCTGTTGTTGTTGGGAAGTGGTATTGTCCTTTTGTGTTTGTACATGAACAAGGAATGGAGTTGAAGGATCAGGTGAAGAAATCAACGTTTTACGAAGTCACACTTGAGCAGAGATGGGAAAAGATTTTCGCCTACGATAGTACAGAGAAGACGAAGAACGAGGTGGTTTTTGTAGATGTTACTGTTCAAAAAGAAGAGGTCTCCATTGGTGGAAGAGCTTCAGTTGTTGGGGCAGGTAAAAATGTGATCAACAATGGGGTGATGTGGTTTACCAGAAGATGTGTTGGTGGAGGAGAAGAAAAAAGTGTGGGGTTGAGTATGTTAGTTGTTGAGAGAATGAAATGGGAGGAAGGAAGAGTTGGATGGGAGGGTAGTGGTGAAGGACAAGTGAGATTGAAGAGAGCAGAGGAGTTTGAAGGAATAGATAAATATTGGACAAAATTTGGTTGTTTTGTGTTGGTGGAGAGTTTCGTGTTTAAAAGAATGGATGGAAATATTGTGTTCACCTATGATTTCAAGCACACCCATCAGATCCGGTTCAAATGGGAATGAGAATTTGTTCTTTCTGGTTTTGGTTTTAGTAATGCTGTCTGAGTGTAATTTAGTTAATTAAATTTGTTTGTTAATTAGGAATTACTAAATAAATAACAGATCCAATCAGTGAGCATTGCATGTGTATTTATGGCATGTTTGAGACGTGGGTACCGATTCTGATCCCTCTACAAATTTCAGAAAATGATCCTCCTCAGGATGCACTATTTCCTTGAGCTTGTTCATATCTCTCTCTCCCACTCTGAATATATTTAGCTGGTTGAAGATGATGATAAGAAAATTAGTGTTTCCCTATTGAAATGGAAGATACATATGTTAGCATTTAATTTGTTAATAAGCGAGCTGTTGAAGGATGTTGAAATTAATAATAGTTTTAATTGCATATGTTATGGCATCGTCAAGATGCCAGAATTTGTTTTTGTTTTTGTCTTTTCTTTTTGAGCAAATTATTAATTAATGGCTGCTAGCTATTGAGGTTTTCATATAAGATGAGAAAATAACATTATCCATTTTGTTGAAAAATTCACACCGGTAAGATAGAAACAACTAGAGATAAGCATTTCTATATAATTGTTTAAATAAAAAAATGTATAAAACTAATTTTTATTTTATTTTGGTAAATAGGCATATTACAGCTTTCATATATATATATATATATATATATATATAAAAGAAGGAGAGTAAATTTATCCATTTCACATAGCTAACTAATTACGTAAACGTAAGCATTTCTATTAATTGTTTAAATAATATAAATAATAATAAAGTTCATTTCGGTTGTATTTAAGTATGTTAATTAAAACATGAGTCAGCATCATGTATGGGAACTAGCCAAGTCCACTTAATCAAAATCTTCGTAAATAACATTATCCATTTTGTTGAAAAATTCACACCGGTAAGATAGAAACAACTAGAGATAAGCATTTCTATATGATTGTTTAAATAAAAAAAAGTATAAAGCTAATTTTTATTATTATTTTGGTAAATAGGCATATTACAGCTTTCATATATATATATAAGAGAAGGAGAATAAATTTATCCATTTCACACAGCTAACTAATTACGTAAACGTAAGCATTTCTATTAATTGTAAATAATATAAATAAATAATAAAGTTCATTTCGGTTGTATTTTAAGTATGTTAATTAAAAATGAGTCTCCATCATGTATGGGAATTAGCCAAGTCCACTTAATCAAAATCTTCGTAAATAATTATCTGAGCAATTAATTAAAGAAAAATGTTAATCTAGCATAAAATTGTTTACATTATATACTTCATTTAAAATATATATATATATATTACTTGATAATTTTTTTAAAAAAAAGCAACCCCTAATTTGACATTGAAATTTCAATATCTATACATATGCATATATAAATTTGATTTTATCTTATGGAAATTATCTATTGTTGTGGAGCTTTTCAAGAGGATTAAAAGAGCTTTGGACCCTTTTAGCAAAAAAGAAAAAAGAAAAAAAAGAGCTTTGGACCCTTAAAATTATGAAAGTTAAGGTGACTAAAATACATAGGACTTCAAATGAGAACAAGCCCAAGTCACCAAGCAAAGCCAAGGGCCATGTACTTCAGCAGCCATCGGAGTCTCATCTGAGTGACTCAAAGGTGAGAGGTTGGCTGTGTGGATGCATGAGCCACGTGAGAATGGGAGAAGAATTTTCCAAGTGAGTCTTATGTCACATGCCAAAACCTCCGCTACTTTTTCATAATGTCACATGTAATCACCGGATGATATAAGGTTAAAAAATTTATATTATGACCATTGATATCAAGTATTTAAAGAAAGAGATAAGTAAGGAAAATGGATATTTGGCTTTTTCGAAATTTCCACATCCTCTCTCTCTCTCTCTCTCTCTCTCTTTCCTTTACTCTTTGGTTAACATCATCTCACTTTATACTTTTAAATTCTGATCTTTACACAATAGTTATTCCAAAATATCTATGGTTTTTCTCTTTTAGTCTTCTTCTTCACACACACATTCTTTTTATACTATTTGAGGGCTTGTAAAGAAGAGAAGAGAGTGAAAATAAATCATAATTTACTTAGGCATTAGAAAAAAAATGTTAGTGATCCCATCGTTGCCTTTCTAACTGTATGTCTCATTTTGCACACATGTCTAATGGTCAGCTTGGTAGAATAAACTACACGTGGAGCTCGACTAAAAACGAAGCACACATTTTCCATCTTATTATGTCCATTTGAGGGAAATATGATCAAAACAATTTCTTCAATTTCTTTTTTTGAAAAGTATGATCAAAATTTAGTGTTAAAGTTGAACTAAAACGGAAAATTCTTGTTAAAGAGGCAATGGAAACTATTTTCTAGCTTATTTTAAATTAAAGTAATAAAATAAAATAAAATAAATTTCAAATATTTATAACTGAATCAAAATATGGTTCTAAATACAAGCTCAGACCCAAATCATATGTAGGCAGAGAAGTTAAAGCCCAGGCAATTTTAGTACTCATGGGGCATTTCATTGTTGCTAACAGAATAGTTAATTGGGCTGGAAGCCCATAACGTGATTATCACGTGACCGTCCGCTAAAAGGACAGCAAGGCAAGGCAACCTACTGAACCGAGCTCAATCTAGGTTGGAATCTCCGACGTCTGCCGCCGACATGGTCGTCTGTGGTTACATTCCGACCGACCGGTTAAATGGAACTTCCTGCCTTGTGCAATTCACGCGGAATAGTCACCAGCGAGAGTAAAGTCTATCACTGAACCAAGTGAAAGTGTATTATATATTTTACATTGAAAATCAAGCAACCAGAGGTCAGTCAAAGTTTTAGCTTTCTTTGAATAAAGTCTGATATTCTACTATTTGAATTTAATTAACAGGGCAAAGCAAATTATGCATTTTGTTGCAAAGTTTTATATATTTTTGTTTTTGTTTTTGGGTGAGTTGTCTTTGTTAGTTAGTTATGTGGTACTGCATGCACTATTTGGAACCTGAACTTAACTTCCTAGCAGGCCATATTACATTTGAGACAAATTAAATAAAGAAATCTGAGTTTGAATTGTTAAAACTGATCAAATGGATATGATTAGTATTTGGTGTTAGTTTTGTATAGTATTATATAATATATTTTAACATTTTAATACAAGATATGATGTATAATTAATACATCAAAATTTTTTTGTATTAAATAATACACCTCATCATTTCTTTTTTTGCACATGTAGATTTTTTTATACAGATTTTTATTTTATTTTATTCTTCTTGGAGCATATCTACTGTCAAATTTTTGAATTTTTTTATGTTTTATTTTTTTCTCTAGCCAAATGATAAATTTGTTAGTATTGAAAACATATATTCTTTTATATCGTTATTTTATATTATATTTGTAATTTTCATTGTTTTGTTTGTAATTTTTGCTAGCCGAGCTTAAAAATAAGAAAGTAAAAATAAAATCCACAATCTAAGTTATATCTACTATTTTTGCTAGCCGAGCTTAAAAATAAGAAAGTAAAAATAAAATCCACAATCTAAGTTATATCTACTATTAATATTTTTAGAACTCACCAATAATAAGTATTAAAAATTTTAATATTAAAAATTAAAAACTTTAATAAAATTAAAAGTTAAAAATTAAAAGCTTTATAAAAATTAAAAATAATAAAAGTTCAAAAATTAATTTTTTTAAATTTTAATAAAATAGTCTAATAAAATACTATAGTATATCAAATATTATATTGTATATACATTTTAATACAATTTTGCACCAAGTAAAAAATTAAGATGTGAACAAGTTAAAGGAGGAAACTTAAAGGTTCTACTAGGCCAAATTGTTGAAACTATTCTAGCTTTGATACTGAATTATTAAGATAATTTTAATTTTTACACAAAGACAAACACGTGAAAAACTCTTTGAACACATACATATAAATACCACAATTAACTATGACCACCTAGGAGTTTCTAAACCGGGCCCGCATTAAAACTATTTTTGACTCATGGAATGAACAAGAAATCCTAACAATAAACGATCAGCAAGCACAAATTATAGGCATTAGTATTACTCTTAGTACTGCTGAATTAAACTGAGCTAATTGCAAAACTTGGTTCATAAACTGCAGTTAAGAAAAATAGCTGAATGATCTTCAGCTTGTAAGAGAGAGAGAGATAGAATTGTACAAAAATGAAAAATCATTGGAATTAAATAACTACAAATAAATATTTCTGGCTGCACTCCGAGCTTAATGTGATTCAGTCATATAGCTTGAAGGGGGTTGAATTCCGAATTACTAAAAAGAGGTGATAGTAGGAACACGAAAAATGATTACCACAGCAATATATAGCCTCATTGTTTCTTTAGCAAATTGAACTAAAGCTTATTGCCTTGGCATGCATAGATTTAATTCTAATTAGTTCCTCTGACACTTTGCTTCAATCGTCTTAGGATATCTTCAGTGTTTGCATGCCTCTCGTCGAATTGCTGAAGCTTTTCTGTCGGCTGTTCTCCTCTTCTTTCGATGATGAATAGTTGTTCAATCACATCATTAACCTCCGCAATCTTCTTATGCAATTCGTCCAAGATATCTAGACGAAGTCTACGATTAGTTAATGCCATACCTTCTTGATCCTCATCTTTTGGCTTTTGATGCCAGGGTGCGTCTGCGTGTGCTTCCTTCTCTTTGTTGCTCTTGTAAAAACCACAAATTGAAATTCAGATCAAAATATTAAAACCAAATTCTTAAGAAATCTAGAGGCACACATAATAAAGTTGTCAGCTAAAAAACTAACACATCATACCAGAGAAAGAGCACATTCAAAATGAGCCATGAAGGGACATTCTTGACATAAATAAATGCCATGATCCGGATCTCTCGGTTTCTCACAAATATCACAGTAATAAGTAGTTGGATGTTCATCTTAGAATGAAGTGGTAAGAGTGAGGGGATGCAAATGGTCATCGTGATTAACAGTAATTGGCAAGGCAACGCAACCAGAATGGATATTAAAGTTGCAAGTGAAGCAGCGAAATGAGTAGAAAGACTTGCAAGGAGTATTACATGCATAACAGCGCACATCATCATCATCGTCATATATTTCCTCAAAAAACGCAAGAGGATGCTCATGAGCTTCATGTTTCAAAGTAAGCCGCTTAAATCGGAAATAGCATTTAAGGTCAAGATTGAAGGTAGGACAGTGGTCACAGTGGAGGTAGAATTCACGCTTGATCCGCTTTAGGCATGCAGAGCAGCGTGGCTCATGATCGGAGTCTTGGTGATCATGAGCAGCATGTGGAGGTGCTGAGGATGAGAATGGTGGTGCACAACCTCTTTTGGCACTTGTGAACATTCTGTGTGTAGATAGAAGGGACATAAACTGCAACTGTAGACCGTCCTTGATCTTTGGAGAATCAAATCTGAACATCCAGCACACCTAGCTTGTGTATTAGAACTGCGATTAATAAAATGTGGAGACAGTGGATGTTCGTGAAAGACATGCTGAATCTTGTACTTGTCAAGTAAATCCGTCCTCAGCATAAAGAGATCTTTACAGTTAGTGTCTAGGTAGAAATCACACTGATCTTCACTGCATTGGTAAACCTTGTAGTGCACTTTCATTTTTCCACAGAAGCTGCATACGAAGCTTTTATAATAAGGGAGGTTTAAGTGCATAGCCAAAAGGATGTTGTGGGTGCAGAGAGTGGTGATCCTGTGGCAGATCTTTCAATTCAGTACATTCTTTGTGTAGGTAATACTCATCACATCTCTCTCTTATGCATTCGTAGTAGTCTCTTGACACCGGCTTCATGCATTTATGGCATGTTTGAGACAAGGCTAATGATTCTGATTCCTCTACAAATTTCAGAAAATGATCCTCCTCAGGATGCACTATTTTCATGAGCTTGTTCATCTCTCTCACTTTGTATATATCTAGCTAATTGAAGATGATGATAAAAAATAGAGTTTGTCTATGGAGATGGAAGATATGCGAGCTCTCTTAGTTTGAAGCACATTTAGCTTGGAATGCAACCAGAGAAAACCAGCTAGTTATTCTCAAAACCTTTATAATAATATCAGGAACTTCCCATTAGATGATTATTATTATATTTCATCAATTAAATCATTTACTAAGACTTTGATTGAGTTGACTTGGCTAGTTGCATTTTAAAACATTGCTTCTGCATGTCTATTTAATTTACTCCATTCATGGAGTTTCTATATTATTATTATTTTTTATTTTAATAATTAAATAGAAATGTGTACCTACTGTCCTCTACCTTATCCATGTGAATTTTTCAACAATTATCATTTAAGTATTAGTCCACAGTATATAAAAAAACCATTATTTTTTGTTACAATCTGGCGGGGAGTTTCAACCAATGAGAAAGAAGAAAAAACTAGCTGAAAACAGAGAGAAAAACCAGCAAAAAATGCAGAAGAAAAATAGCAGAGATAATTTATTGTATTTCCGGGTAATATACAACATAAGTGAACTGTAGCAGCATGGTTGCAATACGTAACCTGCCACAGCATTAACTAATTAATGTTTTTTCAGCTTTTTACAAAAATATATCCCCATTTCTAGCCTAAACTACATAACAATACAACTAAACAAACCAAAAAAGTTTAGTCACTTATTAGACAAGTGACTTTACATTGATACTAAACAAAAATACAAACACAGTTGTTGCAGCCTTCCCTCTTCTACACTGTCGGCTGCCTTTCTTCAATCCACACAACAAGCTTTAAACTTTCATTCTTCACTAAAATGTTCTCTAAAAATTTCCTCAATTCTAAACATTTTTAACATGCATTTTCTACAACCCCATGATTAATTTGATTTTGTATTAGCATCTTTCCAAGTCTTATTTATATAGACTTAATTATGCTTTTTCTAATTAGGTCCCAAATTAAACTTAGTGGGTGCAAGTTTAATTATGAAATATAAGAAAATAGAAAGAAAGAAAAAATGCAAAGAAAAAAGAAGAAATTGGGAGAGCTTTTCTCTCCGAGTTTGATTTCAAAGAAAGATCTTTACTTCAACCCACATGGCAGGACTCTTATGTTCAAATAAAAGTTACATGCCTATGGATATGTCACATTTTTCAAACAAACCAGACAGCTACATGCGGTTGGAGAGATCTAGACAGAGAGCCTCATGAAACCAAATCTGAAAACAATCTTCCTAAAACCACCAAATAAGGATCTTGTCCCCAAATTGCAAGCAAGCACTAAATTCTCATTGCATATATTAATATTTGGAATTTTACCTTTTCACTCAAACAACCTGGCACGAAATTGACTTTTGTGGTCATGACTCGAATGACATATTCAGTATGCAAATCCACTTTCGTTTATCGTGGTATGTCTAGTAGTGACCACCTGTTGCTGAACATCATTCAGTGATGAATCATGATTATCCTCGAGATTTTATTTCTGCCTAGATGAAAATAACACTTCCAATCTACCTGTAGATTGGTTCATATAATTCTTGTTGGTGCTTGCCTATGTTTATTTTCAGTTCTTTCAATCTGGCATACCAAAAGGTCATTAATGTAATGGAGAAACCAGGTGTAGGATGCTTTGCTGATTGTTATTACTTAAATATCCAAGGTCGTTCATGTCTTGGTAGTTTATGCACTTAGTGCTTTTTGAGGGTTTTGGCCCGGATATATGTTCAAAACTGATCAAAACTAGAATTGAATTCAAAGTTGAAAACAGAAGAAAAAACTAGAGCAAAAAATGCAGCAAAACTCTCAACCCACTTTCATTGATAATCTGATTGTCTTTATACAAGAAATTTGCACAGATAACAAGGCTTCAATCTGTCACAAGCAATGGTGCAGCCATGCTTCTAACTTTAATAGACATAGCTGAAATTTAGCTCCATGATTTAGGCATGTAAACTCTTCCATTTAACAGCTAATCTAAGACAAGACACAATCATCCTAAGATAACTTGTTACCTAAGTAGCCGATACCCATCACAGCAAAATTCAGAAGCATATGAACCATATCAGCTTCAGGCCTGACTTAGCTAACCAAAATCCCAACCGTTTCAGCTAATCTGTGCCTCTAAGTTGCATGATATTTTAGCTAACTTTTGCTACAAGAAACCCTTAAAAAAGTAACTAAAAGTAACTTCAAAAAACAGTAAGTAAACTGGTCTGGTTTCCCACACCCAGATCAGTTACTTCATGTCAGCTACCTTTGTTGATCCAAGTCAGCGAAAGTGCCATATTTCAATACTTTTGTATATTTTTGACTTTTTATTTCCTGTTGTTGTGTGACCAAAGATAATGAGAATAGTGGAGGCACTGGAAGGTAAGGGTTGCAGGTTACCCTTAATGAAAGAGGAAGCTGAGTTAGCTGAAAAGTTAGCTTCAATCACTAGACATGTAATGTTTTATTGTCCTTTTATCTTCTTTTTATCCATCCTACTCGTGGCCTGTGATCAGGTGATGATACTGTATTGTTGATCATTTGCAGTTGAAAGGATCTGAAGCAGAGCTTTCAAGGAGGGTACAAAACCTACTCACCATTTCTTGTGTTAAAGCAAATTACATAGGTCGTCATGGTTCTGTGTATCTTCCCGGATCAACAAAAATAGATGAACAAAGTCTTGCTGATATGCAAGAGGTGAGTGGACTAGTGTAGAAAGCTTTTTCTTTCAATCTTCTGAATTACTTCACTTTTCTTTTCTTTTTTTATCTATTGACTACTCTGATAGAACGAGGGATTCTTGTCCTTATTTGGCAATGTGATCTCTGATGGATACCATAAATTAGTAATTCTAGATTGACATCAACGTCATATTCGTTTTAGAACACAGAAGTATATTGAGAAGTTGTGATAAGAACAGAGATATTAGTTAGACTTTGATCCTTTAAAACATAGGGACAAAGCAGGGATACATCATAAAGTCTTTTTGTTTGAAAGGTACATACTCACAATTTGGTTGAAAGGGAAAGTGACATAGTAATTCGAGTGGATATTAATTTTGAAGAAAAATGTTTGGTATAATTCTGAACTGCACGCCAGAAACAAAATTAAAAACTCTAATAAAGTTTTTGTAAAGCAGGGCATGCATAAGGAATGCTTGAAAAGCAGAAAGATGTAAGATAGAACACCTTAAGCCTGAAACTCTTTTTGAGCAATGTATGCAGAAACCTGGAATGCAAATCTCCCTAAATTAGCTCTGTTAAGAATCTCATATATTAACATTTCAAATCTAGTACTTATGATGTTCTTTGCTAAGGTCCCTAATAAAATTTACTGGGTACAAGTTTAATTTATGAAATATAAGAACATAGAAAGAAAAAAAAAATGCCAAGAAAACAGAAGAAATTGGGAGAGCTTTTTTACTCCGAGTTTGATTTCAAAAGAAAGACCTTTACTTCAACCCATGGCAGGACTTTTATGTTCAAATAAAGTTATATGACTATGGATGTCACATTTTTCAAATAAATCAGACAGTCACAAGTGGTTGAAAAGATCTAAACCAAATCCAAAAACAAATTGCAAGCAAGTACTTGATGCTCATTGCAAATATTAATATTTCAGATTTTACTTTTTCACTCAAACAACCTGACCCTAATTTGACTTTGGATTAGCATTGTAAGTATATTGATTGTGGACTCTGCTACTACATCTCAATCCTAGCAAAGTTTCTGTTTGATCACCACCTACTTCTAGCTAGCTAAAAACTCACTCCCTCTTGGAAGCAGTTAATATTTGAAAAAATGGACAAAATTTGAAGGAATAGATGAATATTGGACAAAATTTGGTTGTATTGTGTTGGTGGATAGGTTTGTGTTTGAAAGTGGATGGATGATTTCAAGCACACCCATCAGATCAGGTTTTAATGGGAATGAGAATTTGTTAGAGGAACTAATTAGAATTAAATAAATGCATGCCAAGGTAACACTTCCATTTGAACCTGCGCTCACAGTGAGTAAGGATTGCATTTTGTCCTGATTAAACGGAAAATTGGAACAGAGACTATGCAAATAAATTTGCCAAGGATTGAAGTCGGTGCAGATGGAAAATATAGTCTTCGCCTTGTATTTGCTATGTTTATTTATATCATAAAAATAAATTTTTATAATTAATTATAGATTTTAAATTTTTATTATATTTTTCTAATGTTTTCAATGGAATTATAAACATTTCAAAATTATAATTTAAAAAAAAGTTAACATTTTTTTTATAAACTAAAATGAAGAATATGACAGAGATGGAGATGAAAAATCCTCGCGGAGTGGGATATGAAGGAGGTTGTCCTATCCCGGCTCTGCTCTGTTGTCATCTCTAACAGTGAATTATTCCCCACCAAATAATTGCTAACGTCCCTAGCTAATACTATAGCAAAACCATGTATATATATATATATATACACACACATGCACACACAATTTTGTTATCTTATCTTATGGAAATTACCTTCCAACTTATTATGTTGAGAGAAGTATGATTAAAACAATTTTTTCAGTTTTTTTTTTTTTTTTTAAAAAAAAANAGTATGATCAAAACTTATTGTTACAGGTGAGCCAAAAAAAGAAACTTGTTTTAGAAACACAATCATGAAACGATCCAATGTCCAAATTAATTTAAAAATTAAAAGCATTAATCTAAGATCAATTAGAATATTAATCTACCTGATGTATAGTAGCTGATTTATCCAATTATTAATATTATAAAACTTAGAAGATATTAATCCAAAACCAAAATTATTGTTTTTTTTTTTTATCAACAAATTATGAAGGGTTGTTAAAGCTTAATTTTGATATAGAAGGTTTGATTTTATCACTATTTGTGGCAATAATCTTGTGTTATAAGTTTATAACTATTTGTCTTTTATTTTTATACAACTTGTTAATTATTTAAATTTTAATGAAGACAAACTATTATCACTTTCACAAATTAATGATTTTTTTTTATCCATTTTGTTGAAAAAAATTCTCATGGATAAGGTAGAGGCTAGTACATACATATATTTTTAAATTAATTTAATACAATAACATATAAAATGTTAAAATAAATTTCAAATATGTTAATTAAAATCTGGTTCTTATTTGACACCGGCTTCGTGCACTTATTGCATGTTTTGAGAGAAATTCCTCTTTAAATTTCAGATGATGGTGATGTTCCTCCCCAAGATGCACTATTTTCATGAGCTTATTCATCTCTCCCCTCTAGCTAAGCTAATTGAAGATAATGTTAAAAATATAGTGCATATCTATGGAGTTAGATCGATCTTATTAACAAGCTTTTAGCACTTGTCGCATTAATATAGAAATTTGTGAGATGGTCATCAAACAATCAACTTTAGAGAATGTTCAAATAAAAAGTTTTAATCATACATTGTATTGCATACTCTAGATTTCACTGTTTTTGTTTGTCTTTTCTTTTTCTTATTTAAAAAAAATGTTAATTATTAGAATTTAAACAAGACACGCCATATATATATATATATAAGAGAAGCAAATTTTTCCATTTCACACAACTAGCTAGGTAAGAATTTCAACCTATGTGTTTAAAAAAAATACAAATAAACGAATAAAGTCAATACCTTAGGCAAAATGCATTCAAAATGATCCACAACACAAAATATAGTTGATGACCTATGCATACTTTAGGCAAAATGCATTCAAAATGAGCAATTAACAAACATTCTTCAAATGAATAAATGATATGATCTGGGTTTCTTCTTTCTTGACAAATATCACAGAAATATACACTCAAGATGTTTTTTTTGGATGGAGTAGTAGTGAGGGTGAAGGGATGCACATGGTCATTGTAAGAGAGCACACATCAAGAGCGGATATTGAAATTGTATAGGAAACAACGAAACAAGTCCCTATTGCATGAAGCATTACAAGCAGTTCACAAAAGTCAGCCAAATATATCTTCTCAAAAATATAAGAGGATGATGGTGAGTTTCTGGTTTCAGAGTGAGCTTCAGAAATGCAAGGTAGATGAAGGCATAATTGAAATATAAGATTTCTGACCAAAGTGAGTAAATAATTTTATTAATTTTCTGTTGCCAAAATAAGAGATTAAAAAATAAAACACGAGACTGATATGGAAGGAGAATTCATATTGTAATTTGCTAACTTTGGGTAGCAGCTTATTACCTTGGCATATTAATTAAATTTAGTTCCTTTAACACTTTGCTCTAGTCGTCTTAGCATATCTTCAGTGTTTGTGTAAGAAGATTCAAATTCCTGAATCTTTTCTGTCAGCTTCTCTCGTTCTCTTTTCTTGATGATAAGTTGTTGTATCACTTCTTTGAGTTTCTCAATCTCCTCATTCAATTGATCAATGATTTCTAGAGTGAGGTTTTCATTAGTTAATGTCATAGCTTCTTCCTCATCTGATGTATCTGATTTGTGATTGTCGTCTTCTATCTTTTGACGCCAGGGTGCGTGTGCGTGTTCTTCCTCCTCTATGCCACTCTTGTAATAACCAGAAATTGAAACTCAGATCAAAATATCAAAACCAAATTCTTAATAAATATAGAGGCACACATAATTAAGTTGCCGGCATTGTAGAAAAACCAAAAACAATGCTTTATCAAAATAACATCTAAATAATCTCGCTTCCTTCTAAACTGAGAATGAAGATAAGGAATATCATAGAATAGAAAAAAAGAAAAAAAAATAGAACATCATACCAGAGAAAGAGCACATTCAAAATGGGTGATGAACTTGCATCCTTTACAAAAATAAATGCCATGATCTGGGTCTCTTCGTTTCTCACAAATATCACAGTAATATGTAGTTGGATGTTCATCTTTGAATGTAGTAGTAAGAGTGAGGGGATGCACATGGTCATCATAATTAGCAATAATTGGCAGGGCAAAGCTTGCAGGTGAAACATCGAAATGCATCATACTTGCAAGGAGTATTACAGGCGTAGCAGCGTACATCATCATCTTCATATATTTCCTCAAAAAACGCAAGAGGATGCTCATGAGCTTCATGTTTGAAAGTAGGCTGCTTAGATTGAACATAGCAATTGAGGTGAAGATTGAAGGTAGGATAGTGGTCACAGTGGAGGTAGAATCCACGCTTGATCCACTTTAGACATGCAGCGCAGGGTAGCTCATCGTCGGAGTGGTGGCCGATGAGCAGCAGGTGGAGGTGGGTATTAAAGAAGCACAAGAGGGTGCTGTGGATGAGAATGGTGCTGCACCCCCTCTTTTGGCACTTGTGAACATTCTGTGTGGATATAGAAGTCATCACATGCAATGCATTTGTAGTAGAACCCTGATCCTTTATCAATCAAATATGCACATCCAGAACAACTAATGTCGCAGTCACATATTTGGTTTCCATTGTCATCTATAATTAGTGTATGAGGAGACAAACGATGATTTTCATGATCGTGAAAGACATGTTGAATCTCATACTTGTCAAGTAATTCCGGCCTCTTTGTAAAGTGAATTGCACAACCACTGTCAAGGTAGAAATCACACTGATCGTCACTACATTGGTACAACCGCCTGGATTGTTTGGTTTCTCCACAGAAGCTGCATACGAAGCTTTTATCACAAGGGTTGTTGAGATGGATAGCCAAAGGATGTTGTGGGTGCAGAGGGTGGGGTTTATGGGGCAGATCTTTCAATTCAACACATTCTTTGTGTAGGTAATACCCATCACATCTCATTCTTGTGCATTTGTAGTAGTCTCTTGACACCGGCTGCATGCGTTTATGGCATGTTTGAGACATGGGTAGCTATAGCGCCGTCATTAAACCTCATTGTGACAGATTTTCATTTTGCCACTGAAATAGTTACGAACTGTGACATACTGCTTTGTCGTGGGTTAAAAGTAATTTAGTAACTACATCTTAAAAGTTTTGTCATTGTATGTAATGATGTTATTTCGGTCAAGACACTTCAATGACAATATATGAAGCTGTGACAAGTTGCTTATTTCACAAACAGTTACAGTGAGCTTTAGTGTCGCTAATGCCATCCTTGACATTTTTTGTGATACATGTTTATGTGACAAACTTCAGTTGTACTTCATTTACTATGTCACCATTCCAGTGACAAATACATATTTCTGCCACTGATTGCTACTATATGACAAACCATGATTAAGTTTTTCAATTTAACACTAAAACTACTCTTTTTTTTATTTGATGACAAACTCTAAATAATACATCAATTAATAATTATTTGATAAAAAAAAAATTTTTATTAAGATCTTACTAAGTAATTGTTATATTTTAAAACATCATTTACAAATCTAGAATTCCACTTCTAGAATGCAATTAACAAAAAAAGAATAATGTTTTATTAACACCAATATCTTACACATTAATATTTATTAATAACCAACTATACTAATCAAGTTGTGCCAAAAACATTTTTGTATATATTCCAGGGGAAAAAAAATACGTGATATATGGTTGTCTATACCCTCTAAGTTAATCAGCTATCTTGCATAGTTCAACATCTCCAAAAATCCTATATAATAAAAACATTAATTGAGGATTTAGTAGAAAATCTAGTTCAAGTAGTTTCAAAGAGAAAAGAAAGCTTTGAAGTTTAGTAGAATTATCATTAGTTTGTATTGTTTGGGATTTTAGAAGGAAACATATGCATACAAATATAATGTGTTGCCCTCATCCTAGAATTACTAACATGACTATAAAGCATTTATGTTATGATTATGAGTTATGGATCGGGTCACAGGGCGATTGAC
>QANX01001138.1:0-202039 GCA_003254975.1 Ochetophila trinervis
ATTTTTAATTATTTTTATGAAGGTAAATCTCTTCTTTTTGTTTTACTTATTTATTTATTTTTGGTACCTTAGTATATGGCTATGCAGAGATGAGGAGTCCCTGTCTTCGATCAAATGTATAAAAACATTTTTTTTGGGTGAATAATCAAATATATAAAAACTTAGATGATGATCATATATATATATATATATGCATATTTATTCCCACGCACATTTTTAATGGACCACCTTGAAAGAAAAAGAAAGAGAAAAGCGCCATATCGTAAGATCTACTTTACATAAATTATTGCTCTTTGAGTGTGAGGACAAGCAATAGATGCCTTCTGCTCTGAAATGCGAACACGCTTTCAGTATCAGAGAGTGCATTTGGTAGATCACATGTAATCGGACTATGTAATCTATTATAGCCAATGAGTTGCTTGTAATTGATCAAACACACGGCTTCAATACTAAAGATGCGCGAGCATTCTATATATAGTAAAACTACTGAGCACATTAGACAGGTTATGTAACCTGACTATGGCTTGATTACTATTACCAAAAAAAAAAGACTATGGCTTGATTACATATATATAGTCGTAGTTGAGATTGTCATGTGAATTACATGTAATCCATCCTAGTTAGGCAACATCAGAATATTATAACAACTATATATTACAAAAAACATTTTAATTATATAATATTGTATTGACAATTTTGTAGTAAAAGTTTACACACACACACACATATATATATATNCAAAAAAAAAAGACTATGGCTTGATTACATATATATAGTCGTAGTTGAGATTGTCATGTGAATTACATGTAATCCATCCTAGTTAGGCAACATCAGAATATTATAACAACTATATATTACAAAAAAACATTTTAATTATATAATATTGTATTGACAATTTTGTAGTAAAAGTTTACACACACACACATATATATATGTATATTTAATTTGTAAAATTGCTACAAAATTGATCCTAATTAATTAATTACGCATGGTTGCCCCCATCATCCAAATAGGGCAATCCAATGTACATGATATATGGATGATGTTAATTATCCTGTATACTTTTTTAGGTCAAAATTATAATAATTTTCTAATCTAAAATGGAGAGAGTGACTCAAAAGCTAACTTTAAAGAATGTGTGTGAAGGCTAGGGCATGCTGCTGAATCAACCTCATCCAATCTTACTAGCTCGTCTATTTGTACAGACTAGTTAAGCCAATATTTTTCAATAAATTGAAACCTTTCTACATATTAAACACACATCTTTCTAACTACTACATCACTTTTTTACTGTTGAATCATCTTTAATCCTAAAATGTTAAGCTGATAGAAGATAGGTCATCATTTCATTTATATTTTATCTCTAATACTCTTCTTCACATGTAGGCCCGTTTTGGAATATCTTTACATGTATATTTTCGGCTTGACATTTTTTGTGCTCATTTGGGTCTTCACACATATTTTTATTTTTGAGTGGAACTATTGTGTTTTGAACTTATGATCACTAGGTCTTTCGGCTATGATACCATGTTGAATCACCACTGATCCTAAAAGCTTAAGCTTATAAAATGTGGATCATCATCTATCATATTTTTATGATAGTAGTTTTAGTATTTTCAACATATATGCAATAAGTCTATAATTTTAAAAAGTGGCACGCTGTTAATTGCATTAAGAAACACATATACGCACACTCGAATATAACAAAAGAAACTTTTATTTACATATCGACTATGAAGCACTGCATATCTATATCAAAGTGAAATGTAGTTAACTGAGATCACATAATGGAACAAGCATGGGGGTTTTCATCACTAAACACACGTGCCTTCTCGTCAAAGGCGCTGGAGGAATAATTAGGACCATAATTCCCATTATCGTTGTTATAAACAATTTTGTTGTAGCCGTTTTCATAGTAGTCAAGCTGATTTTTATGAAAATTGATCAACGGCTGATTATTGTGGTGAAGGTAGTAATACTGAAGGGTGATGTTGTGATGGTATTCTGGATTGTATGGGTACGGCCACAGCTCAGCTGTCCTTCCTGTCTTCCTTACCGTTTTCAACACCTTCTCTTGCTCTGCCCACCCCATCACTGTTACCTTTTGCATCTTCATGTCAACATCCACATCGTCCACTCCTGAAAATCACGCATATTAATGTTAACGACATCGATGTCCTCGAAAACATACAGCTTAATTTATTTTCATTATCAATACCTTTCAGTTTACGAAGAGCTTTCTTTATCTTGGTTTCGCAACCAGCGCAGTCCATGTGTACCACCATCTCTACTGCCTGCATGTATATCACAGAGCCAATAGATTAAAATCCTTCATTCCATGTGTGGATAACTTTACAATTTTATAGCCTCAAGCTGTTACTATATTAAACTATCGTCTATTATTAAAGCTTGTATAACATTTTCTTTGTTTCTAAAATATTGTGTTGGTCAAACATAGTATTTACTAATTAAGTTTTGAAACTTGCATTCACTCATGAGTAGATAAACCCAAATATATAGTTTGGAAACTATACAAAGTCTGTTTCCAAATAGAAAAGACTCATTACTAGATAAATTAACATATATTTGTTACCGCTTATAAGCATGCAAAACGATAAATATTATACATGTTTTGTTTAGTTTCTTCTAAATATTCATATATTTGAGTAGAAACTTCCATAAAACATGTCCGTACGAAAAACAAAACTAGCATTTTAACAAAGAAATAGGAAAAGAGAGAGTTATATAGATATATACATATATATATATATATATATAAACAAAGAAATAGGAAAAGAGAGAGTTATATATGTGTTTGTGTATATATCTCACCGTCATGTTGAGTATTCGGAGTTGAGAAATCGATCTGTCTGGCTTTGTTTTGGCCAACTAAATATATGCCTTCAGCCTCTAAATGACGAAGTGAAACCAAATGCTAAGACCCTCAACATATATATATAGATGGCAAACAAGTATATATGTTTTCTTGTCCTTGCATACGAAGCTAGCTAAATATAAGCTAATAAGCAGCGGGATAAGAAAGAATCTGTTACGGCGTAATCCCCACAGCCTTCTAAGTATATATAATTTTTTTTTTAAATTTCTTCCAAATTGCTTGTAACGACAAAACTTGCTGGTGTAGACTTTCACGAAAGTGCATAGCAAGTACTTAGAAATTATAATGGAGGCGTAGTCGCTCCAAAAGTTGCTTTTCAAAAACAACTTCTTTAATTAATAGATTAATTTTATTATAGATAAAATATAAAAAAATAATGATTCATCTTTTATAAGCGTAAAATTAAATTAAATTTTTTAAATTTATAATAATATATGTGTATTTCTGCAAGCATATACAATTATCATTATATATTTGTTCAATTATTATTAAAAAAAATATATATTTCAAATTAAAAATATAATACTTATTACATATACTTACAAAGGGTGCAATATATAATTTTATAAATCTGAAAAATTAAATTTTATTCAGGTCAAATCCTTATTAAAATTAACTTTTAATTAATTGTGACAAACAAGACTTATAAGCTATAATATCTACGATCATCATCACCGTGCGTTGTCATTCGTATGTCAGCAACTTAAAATATTGTCTTGGTTTGCTCATCATCAGCATATCATTTACTTTAAAATATTTAATATTACACCCTTAATTCAGGAGAAAATACCTACTCAGTGTACGTAATTAAGTAGGTTTAAAAGTTTTTAGTTTTTAAAAGTAAAATGATCCGATCAACTAATAGTCAACATTTGAAAAGATTAAATTAATTGTTCGGCCATTAAAAATTAAACAAAGAAAAAGGAACACTTTAGACGATCACCTACAAACTAAAACTAAAGTTATACATAAATAACACATACATCTCAACGAGCAGAGCTGATGATATATATATCTATAAAATTAATCAACTAATGAACCAGATAATTAAAGAAAATGATTGATAGCCTAATTGTATATATATGGATTAATTTTCGGGGAAAAAATGTGTTCTTTAGCGGCCTTACGTGTATCGTAAGCAACATTTACCGGCCTTCTATCTGATCAATTTAGCAGTTTGGCTTTCGCATATGCACTGCCTAATAATATTGGCAAACATGTACGTTCATGGTCATTACCTTTTAGACACAATTTAAGAATATATGGAAGTAATTTTGTGTGGTACATATTAAAAAGGTTTCCGTGAAAATTAAATTAAACAAACAATCGAGAGAGGAGTTGTGTATTGTTTCAGTTGAAAGTGTTGAATCACTATTGATTTTAAAAGCTTAACATGGATCATCATTTTTTTTTATATTTTCTCTTTAATTCTTCCCTCACACTTTACATGTGCATTTTCGGCCCGGTCTATTTTAGGTTCTCACACATATTTTTTATTTTTGAGTGGAGCTATTGAGGTTTAAACCTATAACTATTAGATTATAAAAAAATGATCATCATCTCTTTTATATTTTATCTGTAATAAAAAAGAACTATTATATAAATATTTGGGGATATTATTAAAAAAAAATAATGGACTTTTAAATTGTCCCTGTCACCATGAGGCTTCTTTCTTGGAAACAAAAGTAGCTAACTCCGACTCTCTGAAAATAACATAATTCGATTTAATATTTAGAGGTTATACCACTTCAAGGTAACGTGTGCACCCAAAATTAATATAAATTATAGGGGTAGGGGTGTGTGTGCTGCATGCTTGCTTGGAATTGACTTTCTATTAGACTGTTCCCAGAGAGATTAACATATACATGGAATATTCCAGCAAAAAAAAAAAACATATACATGGAAAAAAAAAATTGGCAGGTCAAAACTTACATGTTATTAGTTATATTTTTCATAATTTATAACGTTTTAGGTAAGGGACTGGAATTAATTACATATGTCTCCATTTTAATTTATAAGGGTCAAAGTAAAAAGTTTTATTAAATTTAACAGTTTCCGTATTTGATAGCTGCTGATTGATTTTTATTTAATTTATTTTCCATATAATTGAGCATATAAATAAAAATATCTTCTTACACTATTTAGGTTTGGACTATGGCGAATGAATTAATGATATATGATTCATGCATCCATTGTTTAGACATATGATCCTTGCTTATATGTATATTTATATGTATATCTATAAGTAAGTATATATGATCCTAATTGTCAAGGGTTTTGGGGACAGCAGAATTGAGATTCAGCTCAAAGTACCGAGGATAATTATAGGATAATTTTTATAACTTTCATTTATTTTTCTTCATTTACTAATGCTAATATACACGTATGTAATATATTTAATTAAGTTTAGAAAAACAATTACAAGGACAAATGTGTTATGATATTGATTTTCATAGATGTTTTCGATAGCTAAAGATAACCTTTTTGTATGGATCCCTGCGGTTAACCACAAACTGGCTCACTCTATTTGTCAATGAGGCTTCCGCGCCGCCCCCGAACCAATGTTGATTTTATTTATCCTGGTCTAGAAGTTATTCCTTGATTTTTTTTAAGAGCTCAAGTTCAATAATTATCGTCATGCTGCATTGTGGCATATGATCATCTGAATCTGAGACAGTAGTATAGTATATTAAAATTTGAACTATAATCTCAGACTCATATATGTGATGATTCTGTTAGCTCTTTTTCACTGATCATCTATTAATTTTAGGATGTCATTTTGATTAATATAACATATTTTTAAAGTGAAAGAAAAAAAAATGATAATCTTTAAAATAAAGATATGCTTAAATTTATTCAATTAATTGAATCCTAAATGCAAGAAGTTATACATCAAATTTTGATTTTTTTTTTTTCTTTTTTATCGATCAAATACATCAAATTTTGATCATATGTTGGAGTTTAGATGTTAAATAATAAATAAATCCCACATACACTCAAGAATAAGAATTTGATGACTCCACAAGACTGGTTCAATCTAATAGAATAGGAAAAGCTTTGGCCTTTGGGCTTCCCCCACAATCACATAGCAGTGCATTGTGAGGCTCCAATTCTTGACAGGTGGCGGACACCCAAGGCCTCAGCTTTTGGTATTTTTCATGTTGTCGAGTAAAATCAGACTTGTTTTTACCTCTGTTTTTGTTAAATCTAAAAGCATATAATTAATACCGAAATGAAAGTTATAACTATAGTGAAATTTTAAAAAAATTCATAGCTAATAATTTTTTTAAATAATATTTAATTTATAATGTATGATAATAACAAATAATATTATTTTTAACAAATAATGTTATCCATAATAAATAATCATTTTTAATAAATTTCAATAAAATTCTCAAAAAAATAATAATTTCACTACAGCAATTTTCGAAATCAATAACAATAAAAGCTTTCGGCCTGCAGTAAAATCCCATTTACCAAGAAAAACCGGCACATAATTTTTCATTCAAAGACAAACCAAATTGAGAAGTTAAAGAGTGGGAAAATTGCACCCTATCAAGGCAATTTTCACGAGCCAAAAACCTTCCCCTCTTCTGGAATTTTGCCTCATAAATGGCAAACTAAAAGTGCCAAAACAATTCCAATCAAGACAAAAAATAAAATGAGGCCGGATTAAATAGACTAATCAGAGCTTTTTGGTGGTTCATACGATGATAAATAATCTTGTTTTCTCCAATCTCTCTGTCTTTTCCATGTTATGAGTTGCTATTAAAGGCCCTAAACTACTACTCTCAAATATCCAAAACAGAGAAAACCCAAATCTAAACTTTAAGAAATCCTACTAGCCATGGCGGATCTCAAGGAAGGAGCAATTGTGAAGAAGGGTCATGAAGAGGGGCTCAAATTAGCGGTTTCACTGCTTGAAGAGTTTGGACTTCCTCTAGGACTTCTACCTCTTGCTGATGTGATTGAAGTCGGTTATGTGAGGAACACCGGATACATGTGGATTGTTCAGACGAAGAAGGTGGAACATAACTTCAAAATAATCAGTAAGCTTGTGAGTTATAGTACTGAAATCAATGGCTATGTTGCAAAGAAAAAGATCTCCAAGCTCAAGGGAGTGAAGGCTAAGGAGCTTATGCTATGGCCTCCAGTTAGTGAGATAATTGTTGCTGATCCACCCACCGGAAAAATTCACTTCAAGAGCCTTGCCGGCATTACCAAAACTTTCCCTGTGGAAGCCTTCGCTGCTGGCCAGTAATGCATGTTGACTGGCAGGCAGAGAGACTGTCCAATGTCCACCCTGTGCTTCAAAACTTCTACCTGTCCTACTCCCACTTTCTTTCTTTTCACATCCCTTTCTTTTCCCCATCAAGGAATTGTTTCAGTGAAGGTTTTAATCATGCCTAGTTTAAAAGAAAAATAAAAGTTCAATTGATGCTAAATTATACCACATTAGTTGGCTAAATAGACAATAAAGTGATTGATGAAATAACTAGTTAGTACATTTCCAAGCTGCCTCTAAATGATAATTACCAAAAAAAAAAAAAAGGTGCCTCAAGTGATCAATCATTGTCCAAAAAACAAAAGCTGCTGCAAGGGTTCACCCTACTCTTAACATAGCAAACAATAAATTGACGACATTTGCTTAAAATTCAATCACTTTGAAGCTTGCAATTTGCTAAAGGATTTCAACCAAGTTATACTCGAACAGAAAGGCTTCCATCGAAAAAAATTCTAGAGAGAAATGGTGAGAAGAGGAGATGACTTTGGCCCATTAAGCAATAGACAGCTGAAAATGAAAAACCTGAAGTGAACTACAATAGCATTGTAGTTTCCAGCAAATAAATAAAATTTATAATAAACACTTGATTTCAGAGAAATGCAGAGATATAGATTAAGAGAGAACTACAAAACTTTGCGGATTCCAACAAGCCTGCAAGAATTATAAAAAACACTTTAATTCATGCATAAGAGAAGAGAAAAAAATTAATGGCTATTCTGACATAAAAGAAGTTTAAAAATTGCTTGAGAAAAAAATTAATGGCTATTCTGACATAAAAGAAGTTTAAAAATTGCTTGAGAAAAAAATTAATGGCTATTCTGACATAAAAGAAGTTTAAAAATTGCTTCCAAAAATGTTTAGATAAAAAGATTTTTAAGCTTTTAGAAAAGCTTTTAACCATCTGAAATTTTTAATAAAGAGTTATTTTCTCATAAATTTATTTTTTGAAAAAGTAGAAGAAGAAGCAGAAACAAAAATTATACCAAATAGAATCTAAATGAAGTCTTTGGTACAGTCAACACAAAACTGATCAATTCAATAGATAATTGCAGAAGGCAACTAAAAACTGTTCATCGTTTAGAAACAATACTACTTTACCGAGTCGTATGTAACCACCCTCATACATCCATCCTCTGAACAAATGATCTCGAGGAAACCATCTTTTTGTACCAAAATCATCAGAACTCGTATACATTCACAGAAGTTTATACCAAAAATAAGACAAAAATCCAAAATATTACCCTTTTTTTTTTTTTCCTTCCTTCCTTCCTATAGGAACAATACAAAATTTCATTTTGCTGTGGCAAGTATGTTCAAATGTAGTCAAACTATTATGTGTCACGCTGGAAACTCTCAAACAATTCCAGAGTTAAACACATACAAGTCAAGTAAGGTGTTATAATAACCTTTCTCTATTTCCTCGTCTTTTACGTTATGAAGGAGAAGCTTTTCAATAATCAAATCTTCCCAATCAATGCCCTCAGTTTGTCTCCCTTTTCTCTTCTTTCTAGGCTGTACATCTTCTGAAGAAGAAAAGGTGTTGCTGTCACACGGAGTCGTATTTAATGGATTCATAATTCTATTGATGCGGAGCTTAGCAGCATTTATCTTTTTTCTCCTCCTCTCGTAAGCTCTGCATCCATTCTCAAAAGATGGGGGCAAAGCATCTAATCCTACCTCTTTATCCAGTATTTGCTTAAGTAAAAGTTTTTGGCTCAACTCTGATTTTCCATTCCACCACTCATAGGCAAGATCCTCAAAATCCCACTTTTCTCTTCTATGAACCTCTTCAATCCCTCCCCCAGATTTTGCATTCACTATCTCATTTGAAAATTTTGTATAGATCATGGATAAACATTCTGGAGAAAGTTTCAGCTTCTCCATATCATCAATGCCCTGTGATGGGAACCTACTAACATTTTCTACCTCAAAATACCTTGAATCATCTTCCACAAAAGACCCATAAGTCCCATACTCAATTTCTTTACTTAAACACTCACTAACAACATCTTCCAAATCAAACCCAATATTCTCCAAATCTTTCCTCTTTTCACCAGGCTTTGACATGGACTTCTTCTCCATATACTGAATCACAAAAGGAGCATTCTTAACAACATTTTTCGTAGTAACATCCATCCCCCAAGGCAATGCTTGAGCGACCTTCACAAGTTCTTCTAAAAGCTCCTTATACCTCAATTTACTAGTGTGAACCACGGCATGGACTTGCTTCGCTACATTCTCAATCGTAACATCAACCTGGTTCAACTTCGCAATCAACACCAACACCGCAGCCACCAGAGGCAGAGGCTTACGGCCAGTGGTCAAGAACCACTTCACCGCACACTGCATCAAAAAAATCCCCTGCTTACGCATTCTCTCCGCCTTTTCCTTCCCGACACCGACAAAACTTGGGGACTCCTTCAGCGCTCGCTCAAACGAACCGACTATGTCGAATTCGGGGAATTCGGGCCGCTTCAGATTCAGATGATCAACAACACGCAAAACCATTCTACCGAGCTCATGGTCATCGCATCCGATGACCGACGCCACCTCGGCGATCGGCAGCGACCGGTTGTCTCGCCTCATGACCACATAAGCACAAGCGCCGATCAAAATGGTTAACCACTGGCCTTGCCCAAATTCGCCTTCCGTAATGGCGGAGACCATAGTCGTGACGTCTTTTGATTTGCAGCCTGATAATTCCAACCTATACATAATGTCTTGGATTAATTTCTGGGCCTCATAGATTTTCTTTTCCTTGTAATCGAGAACACTTCCCGTACCTGAGGTCCCAACGCGGACGAATGTGCCTTCAGGCCCGGAGATGCCGCCATAGTTGGCCTCGTAGCAGTCGAATTCTTGCAGGAGACCGCATGACTCGCAGACCAGATTGTAGGTGACGTCGTCCCGGATCAAGGACTTGGATTTGCATCTCGTGCAGGAGTTGGATCTCGACATATTAGGGAAGTCAGAAAATCTCAAAAGATTTTGAGAGAAAATTCTATGACGGGAAGAGAATGTTTAGGGTTTGAATTTTCATCACGTCGTAAAAATTCACTGCTTGGTGTCTTCGAACCCTAACTAAAACCCTTTAATAGTGAAATTTCCCATTCCACAAAAATCTAGTATATAGACAAGGAAACGCTGCGTTTCCAAAATTGCTTGGGGATCCATGGGCCTTTGCTGGGCCGGTTTCTTAGCGGCCTTTTTGTTCCGTCGTTACATACCAATATCCAACGAGATTTTATGAAAAGAGTTTTTTTATTTTTTTAATCAGGGCAAGTCAATACGAACTACAATCTTGCTCGTCTTCCTAAAGGTCTAAAATAATTCTCTGTTTATGTTTTCTTCTACAATTTTGTTTTGCAAATCTTTGAATTTGTGGGAGTGGATGATTAATTTTCTTTTCACCAAATGCATAACAGATAACCAATTATCTTTTTCAACGTTCAAAAAGGACAAAAATGAAAATATAGGTTTAGTCTTTTGCAATAAAACATTTTGACTCTGTGAGCTACAAGCTACAAAATAGTTTTAGAATTGGGTTATGGAGTCATTTATGGTAAAGTCTCTAACCATAAATTATATCTAGATTCTTGTCCACCTACGGACCCTATCTATGAATAGAACTATATACTTGCTGAATTGTCTAAGTATAGTCTATTAACCCATCAAACATACTTGTAAAAACTATATGTATCTAAAAACAAAAATACCCCCAGTGTGATTAGTTACCTTCACCCTATTATCCCCCCTCCAAAAAAAAAAAAAAAANAGAAAAAAACAACACTGCTATTCTCATAAACGGCACTCATCTAATCGGCTCTTTTGCAGCTGAAATGCTGGATTGATCCAAGCTCCACAGTTGCACTGCATACCAGCCCAATTGAAGTAACCCAATCGCGCTTTGCATCCCATGCACTGAAGTTTTTCCTCCACGTGACCTTCTTGAACTGGCCAGATCAAAATTCAACTTAGTTAATACTTTGATGAATAACAAATAGAGCAGAAAAGCCTAAACATGTATGGTATATTTGAAATCACCTGCTTCCATCCATTTCATTGGTTCAACAAAAATGGAGGTACAGTCAGCTGGTTCTTCACCGCTTCTCTTTTTCCACTTGAAGGATGATTCTCCCTTCCCACGCTCATGGGAAACTATGTTTTCTTCTGCAGCAACAATTCTCCTACATTTCTTGCATCGGTATATAACTTGAGGTTTTGGGTAGGATTCCAAATCAGAGATGGTAGCTTCAGCCATTTGCAATTGCTTTATTGGATGTTCTTTTTCCTCCTACACAACCGATGAAAAACAAGAGGCCAAATTATATATATATATATATATATATATATGTATATGTATATGTATATTTTAACTGCTGCCATTCATTTTGACTAAAGCAATAGCTTGGATTATGAACAATTTCTAAGAGCTTTGCCCAAGGGCCAAGACCATACATTTAAAATGCAACTGAAAACACTTTTTCGGCAAAACAGAGAACTATCAATTGGATCTAAGTTCCATGGACCCTTCACATAACCTAAGCATCTCCATGTCCATAGGACATGACATTGGTAAGGGTATTATATTTGAAACTCCAAATGCATGGTTGAATTTTGAAAAACAAACAAACCCAACACTTTGACATGTACTCACCTCTTGCACCCATCCATAGTCCATGTAACATCGCAATAGGAATCAGATATGCACTGAAATTCTAAGAACAGACTCCTATTACATATAAATATTGCTGACATTTGGGAGAATCTCAAAAGGTACTATGCATTTTTTTCAAAAAATTAATTGTTTTTCCACCTCCAGCTCTTATGCATATGAAACCATTAAACTATAGACAATACATCTTACATATGTTTTTCTTAACCACAAGTCATATAGCTAAAATCACATCTTGGAGATTAGCTTATGGAGTTTGATGGTATGATGACCACAAGTCAATGGACAGCTTCCTCTTCTTCACCCTTTGACCAAAGTAAAAAACAAATAAGCTCCATCTTCTACCATCACTCAGGATAGACAATAAAGAACCCAAAATTTTTTTGCATCACGTAGCCATCCAATAGGTCAATACATCTCTTTTCAAACAAAAGTTAGCAAGTCACTTGGGCACTCTTTTATCAGGCCAAACTGATACATCAAATGCTTGCGCGACCATTATATCTTGTTTCGGTTATCATCAAATCACAGTTACTAATAAGCCAAAGAAAAAGAGAAACGAAAAAATAAATAGGATTTAGCCCCACTCACTCATTTGGAACCTGTAATCAAAAAAATTCCCAAAACCTCCAATTCGCTAATACCCAATAGGAGTTTACCAAAAAAAAAAACTAATACCCAATAGGATACCGCAATCAGCTCAGGCGATCAATCTACTTGGCATACAGATATTCAAAAGCTACCTTGTTTATTCACATTATATCACTATCTTATAAGAGAAATTCATTGCAATAAAGTAACCTCCCAAGTCCCAATTGTAATTTTGACAAAAATAGCAAAAAATAATATACATACACATATATATACACACATATTAAGGAACTTGAAAGGGATACAAAACCTTAGCTTAGCCTCTGTTGACACGTTCAGCCTCCAATGGCTTTTATTTATTTGCAAATTTGCAATTACTGTAATCTCAGAATCACATTAAACTGATTTAAATCTAGGGTTTTAATATACAAACTCATTTATAGAAAAATGCTAATTACAATCTGAAACTGTTATCAACTAAAACAGAAATTCCCCAAAAATAAAGCAAGAAAGTGAAAAGATACCTTAGAGAAGAAAATTGGCTCAAGGGCTTCGGAAACTCTGACCTTGCCGACGACGGCAAAAGGTACTCAGTAGACTCTGCTCCAGGCCGCTGCTCTGCTATGTTTTCTTTTTAATTTATTTATTAAAATTAGAAACACAACCCGCATTAGACCCGATCCATTAACACAGTACATTATTTAAAATAGAATGGATCAATAACATCTGAATTTTTATTTCGACGGATTTTAATGAATTGATTTATAAAAATCTATTACATTTATTATATACTCATTAATTTTAATAATAATTTAATAATTTAACTAAAATAAATATAAAAAAATATAGTTAAAATTAAATATATTTACGTATCATTATTATTTTAAATAATATTATTTTAAATTTTTATTATCTATTTGTATTTTTGTAAAAAGATGCAGCTGAATTTTCACGTTCGTGACAGCTTGATTTATCTTTATACTCTTTATTATATCATACAAAAAAACTTATTTGCTTTTTCTTTAGTGAACACTTATATCCTTCTTAAAAATAAAAATAAATAAATATTTATAACGTTAAAAAATACAAAATAAAAGGAAAATTTAAAGGGTAAAAGTAATTATATATTTTTTCAAAATAAAATAAAACCTGATTTTCTTGAGACCGTGCAATACAATAAAAACAATAATATAAAAAAAATCAACAAAACAATTTTGAATGAAAAAATAATAATAAAATAAATTAATAAAAAGGAAAAACAAAAATAAAACTACAACATTAAAAAAACAAAAAACCTAAACCAAAAAACCAAAAAAAAATTAATTAAATCCTGGAATGAAAATCAAGAACTAATTGCTGATCCAAAGTAAGGACGCAACCCACGTTAACCACTGTTTAAGGGAACCATCATAACCTCGCGGATCCGAGCCAGCACAACCATCATCATCATTTTGGATGACCAACATATGCAGAAGACTGCCATTGCAACGCCTCTAAACCCACCGCACATCAGGCCCGTTGCAACAATCCAGAAACCAGAAAAAAAAATATATAGACGCCACAGATTCACTGCAGCAATGACTTCCGACGGAAAGCCGGCCCCAGCAGAAAATGAAAATCACCTCAATTTGCGTCAGGTAACGCACCAGGCACAGTGGCCTTCTGCGTTACCATGTGCCACCTGATTTTACAGATACCCGAACCCTCCAAACTTGAACCCCGAACTCTCAAAATCCGAACTAGATCCTGAACACGCTTGCTACTTGAATGGATATATCCGAACCCGCCTCATTCACAGATACCCGAAATCTGACCAAACTTTTTTGTTTTGGCAACTGGAATTGTAATGAACACAAAACATTGACTATTTAGTAAATTCTTTTAATACTGACAATTTTTTTTTTCTAATTTCAATAATTGTTATTGTATTACAATCAGTTATTGTTATCTTCAACTTAATTTGTTAGTTTTTTATTTATGCTGAGTTTTTTATTTATGTTGTCACTTTATGGTTGCTTTCGCTGCAGTTGATTTGTTAATAGCCAATTTATATACTTGCCAATAATATATACATGTTGACATATAAATAAATATTTTCAATTTTGTCTCGAAATCGATCTACTAGAAGTTAAAGATGTTCATCGATTCTAAACTGATTTATTTTGAAAATAACTAATCCGATTCAATTAGTAATCGGTTTTTTTTTTTTTTTTTTTTTTTTTTTNATTTGATCTATATATTAAATCCAATCCAATTAGTAATTGGATTGGATCGGTTTGGTTTCAACTTTTATTTAATTTTTTTACATTTTTTAAAATTTAATTTTTGAGCTTGTTTTGTACTAAAAATTTGTTGTGCTTAAATTTTGTTTAAAAAATTATGTTTTTTTTTTCAAAATCTAACTCATAAAGTGTCCACTAAGTAATCCATAATTTTTTTTTTTCAAAATCTAACGTATAAATTATTAAAAAAATGACATGTCAAATAAACATATTAAACTAAAACAAAACAAAATTATTACACTAATACAATAATTCAGTAATCTAACTCTAAATTTAAGCTAATATAACAAAGCCTACATACCAATAATATTAAACTAATTGCCATATGTTTTGTAAAAAAAAAAAGTAGTCGGTTTAGTTTGGATCGGTTTAGTCAATTTTTAACATCAAAAACCGAATCGAACATAACCGACTATCGATTTTGAATTTTCAAAATTGATCCAATCCAATTACACTAAAATAACCGATCCAAACAAGTTGGATTGGATTGAATCGGTTGGTTTTATCGGTTAGTCAGTTTTTTTGAACACTCCTACTAAGGGTGCACCAGTTCGGATCCGACATATTTTGGAAATAACCAATCCAATCCAATTAATGATCGATTTTATTTTTTTCAATCCGATCCGATCCGATTTATACATTAAATCCAATCCAATCCAATTAGTAATTGGACTGGATTGGTTTGGTTAATCAATTTGGCTTTAACTTTTATTTAATTTTTTTAGACTTTTCAAATTTTAATTTTTTAGCTATTTTTATTTTGAATATTTGACATTTGAACTATTTTTTGTACTAAAAATTTGTTGTGCTTAAATTTTGTTTAAAAAATTATATATTTTTTTTTCAAAATCTAACACATAAAGTAAGTAATCCATAAAAAAAATTATATTTTTTTTTTCAAAACCTAACACATAAATGATTAAAAAAATAACAGGACAAATAAACATATTAAACTAAAACAAAACAAAATAAAATTACTACACTAATACGATAATCTAGTAATCTAACTCCAAATTTAAGCTAATATAACAAAGCCTACATACTAATAATATTAAATTAATTACCATATGTTTTGTAAAAAAAAAAAGTAATCGGTTCAGATTGGATCGGTTTGAACGTTTTAATACCCCGAACTGAACCAAATCGAATTGAACTTCAGTTTTTAATTTTTTTTAAAACATATCCAATCCAATTACACTAAAATAACCGATCCAAACATGTTAAATTTGATTAAATCGATTGTTTTAATCGGTTAATTTGTGTTTTTGCACACCTCTATATCTATCTGCAGCAACAATAATAATAATAAAAGTGATTTTACATTTTTGTCTTTTATAAGTTAATTTTAACGTAATAAAACTAACCACATGGATTAATGTTAGAAAATCGAGAAGCTAATTTAAAATATACTAAATTTTAAAAACTCTATAATAGAAGTTAATCATTTTTTGAAAGCATCTTAACATTTATATATATATAAAGTCTACCATTCGGATTTCCACATTTTGCTAAATTGTGAATACCATATATTTATCATCAGATTACTTGTAATCTACACGGTATTCGCATAGTNTATATATATATATATGATATATCATTTTAAGTTTAATGTACATGTGTGTACGTGGTTCTTTTTTTAGAGAAATACAATATGTTATTCCAGTTTATTTTTTATTTTTATTTTTTTAATAAATGTGGTTGGTCCAGTGTTAAGTTTCTACATCTACACATTTAAAATCATGGACCATGCTCTTTTGGAAATTGGACTTTTTTGTATCAATGTTCCCAGAGCTTTAGTTGCTCTCACAATCTGTCCACCAACATTTATAAGCACAAGGCCAAGATATTAACACCATTTATTTCTTGGTGCTTTCTGCAGACCGATGTCCCTTTCCAAAATTAAAAGCTATGAGCCATGTGCCATTCGCAAAATAAATGCATGCAACCCTACGTACGTGACAGGCAGGTAGAACTAATTTGATCGGAGTTTTATTTGGTGTTTGTTTGTTACAGCTTAAGTGTAGATAAATTTTAAGATTATATACTTTTAATAGTATTTCTCCTTTTATGATGTAGTTGATAATATTGTAATTTTGTTGAAATTTTTTGTAATTTTAAAGAGTGCTTTAGTCAATATTTTATAACTTTATTAACATATATGTTGGTACTACCTTACAGTATCTTCTAAAAAAATATTGAGGGAATCTAATTGCATAGACAAATAAAGTTGGTAGCTAGGTGTAGCTTAGTGGTAAGAGTCAGCTGAATTTTCACATCTGCGAGTATGAGAGTTGAGATTCGAGTCTTGGTAGCTCCATTTGGACTCAAGTGTTCATCTCTGCTGCTATCGAACGAGGGGGAGAGAGTTTTCAGTGACATGGCCCCCAGTGTGGACTCTCACTGGATTGAAAAGACGTTTGTATTTGACTCACTCACTATATAACTCATGGACCTATGATCCCACTACAGGTATGTTCTTTTTTATTCAGCAAAAAAATAAAAATAAAAGGTTGGTAGCTAAAGTTCACAGCATATATTAAACTCTGACTAAAAAACAGAAGTTTAATTACCGCCGTAATTTAATTAATTTTTTCAAGAGCCTCAAATATACATCTGTTCAAAAATTCATGGCTTGTTCTGCATGCGTATGATGGTTATGTTACATGCCCATATATATAGAAAAATATATCAGTGAGACCGGCGTATACATTTTTCCATTTACAAACTAATAGAACATATTGTATGGACTCATATAATGTGAATGAGAAGACATATACATCTGTTTCATTGAGAATTCCTTCTGGTCCTGGACCATGTTAGTCCACCTGACTATTAGTTTGGTTTCCACTAGGGGTGGGCGCAGTTCAGTGTGGCCGATTTTTTGGCCAGATTTTGCACCGAACAGACCACTTCGGTGGAGGTTGAGTGGCAAATCGACTGACCGAGAAAATTCTCAAAAATCGAGTATGAAACCGCATCGAAAAGATTGGTTGGTTTCGGTTTTTGCTCGGTCAGTTTTGCATTTTCTACAAATCAAATTCAAACAAAATTCAGATCTAACAACATAGAAACTAAAAAAAAAGATGAGGTCACAGCTGGCAGGTGCCATCGTGAGTGAGATGACTCAGATTGATGATGTTGCGAAGACAAATTCAAGTAAAACGAAAATAAAAATAAAAATCTGGAAACAAAAAGAGGTTACGGTGTCGGAGAAAAGAGGACAGGGACTCAAGGTCGTGGGGGAGAGGCGAAGAAGAAGAAGATCATAGATTGGATGTCGGAGAAAAGAGTCAGGACTCAAGGTGGTGGAGGAGAGGCAGCGGCGGCGACTAGCGAATACACTCAGTCTAGAAGTCTCAAATTTTTGTTTGTGATTTAGTTTAGGTTAGGGTTTTAACCACAAGATCATTTCATGATGGACGGCTGATCATTATGCTATCAGATATTAAGGGCAAGTTTGGAAGAAAAATAATGGATGGCTTAGATTTATTGTAGGGTGATGTGGCATTATCTTAAGGGTGGACTGTTATACGGTGTAGAGAAAATGCACATTAACTGATTGCCGAACCAGACCGATAGTTTCCTTTATAATTATAACCGACCGGCCAACCAAATTATTGTGAAACTGAACCAAACCGTATAATCCAGTTCAGTTGGACCGGTTCAGTTGATTTAAAAAAAAAATGTCCACCCCTAGTTTCCACCATTATGAGCTGTTATTTTCATGTTGAAGTAATGGGGTAGTGCCATGCGTGTTGGCCCTAAATTGTTGTTTAGTTGTTATTTGCTTTTAATTTGAAAGGCTAGCTATAAATGTAGCAAGTAGGCAGGGCAGAAAATAATGAGAAAAAACTGAATTTCCTTCCTCTCAATTCTCCTTCTTATTAAATTATTACAACAGGCCATTTATTAGTAATTAAAGAATCTGAACCGGACAAAATTAATACGTCAGACAAAATAAATAACTCAGTACAATTTAAGAAGACAAAAGAATAAAGAAATAAAATATTTTAATTTGTAAAACTTAAACAGAAGCTAGGGATAAAAAACTAATGGTCTATGGTGGGTATATATACATAGTATTAAAAACTTTGAGATGGTAGAAGTTATGGAGTTGCCAATGCTGTCCCTGAGAGTTATTCTCACAGTTGTCTTGCTAGGCCTTATTAGCATTCTCATCAAACTGTGCGATGCTCTTTCTCTGAAGCCCAGAAGGCTTCGCTCAGTTCTTCAAAAGCAAGGGGTTAGGGGTCCTAAACCTTCGTTTTTGCTCGGGAACATCCCGGACATGGTGAAGAAACAATCTACAATCTCAAAGCCACTACAAGAAGAAGAAGAAGAAATGGGGATGATCCACAATTGCCCTCCTTTAATCTTTCCACAATTGGTCGAATGGAGTAAAGAATACGGTAAAATTATTAATGTTTTATATCATGTCCTTAATGAATGAGTTTGATCAAGTTTTTATACGGATTTTGATTAACTGTATTATTATGATTTTATATATGTATAGGTCCAAAATTTATGTTCTCACTTGGAAACATACCATTTTTGTACTTGAATGATCCCGAGGTGCTCAAGGAATTCAGCATATACACTCCCTTGAACATTGGAAAGCCAGGCTACGTTAAGGCATTGTTTGATCCTCTTGTTGGCACAGGCATTGCTCATGCAAATGGGACAGCTTGGTCTCATCAAAGGAAACTCATTGCGGCTGAATTTTTTACAGATAAGGTCAAGGTAAGTATTAGAGGTATAAATTCAGACTGTCTAAGTCTAAATAATTAATTAGGTTTGAGCTGGATTTTTTTTGGATTGGAAAGAGCATTTGGGCTGGATTGAGCCAATCTAATGCTTCGAATTTTAAGGCTTTTACCCAAGTCTATAGGTATCAAGTTTCTGGCTTGGCTTCGAATCTAAAGTATAAATATCCAAATTTAAAACTTAAAATTTAATTTTTTTTATAATCTCAAATTTAGTTCAAAATATATACTTTTTGCTTAAACTATCTTTAATAATAAACTAAAAATAAACTTATCTTATGATGTATACAAAATATAAAATTATGATAAATAATAAATAAATACAATCAAGAATAAAAAAAATTATAAAATTTATCGAAGCGTACAACTGGCGCGACGAGTGGTCCAATGGCTCGAGCTTTGGGCCAGATCTATACTAAAAAAGCTAAAGTCTAAGCTCAACACAAGAAAAACTTAGGCAAGCTCGGACCATTAGACTCGGATTGAATTTGGACTGGATTTTTTAAAGTGGATTTGATTGAATTTTTGACTTTTGAGCTATTTTAACATGCATCCTTAAATACATTAATTTATTTTTCTGACAAACTTTTTTAAATTTAATTAAAATAAATAAATTTGTACGAGAGAAATGTGAATTTATAAAACGTATGTACTCATCATTGAAAACTTTAGATATATTATTTGTTTTGGAGTTAAACTATAGTGAATCCCCTCGTAGTATAACAATTAAGTAATATTTTTTCTATGTTAAGTAACATTTGTCTATAATGAGTAATATTTTTTTCATAATGTATAATATTATCTATAACAAGTAATATTAATTTATTATGTTTAATATTTTATCTATAATAAATAACTTTAATCTATAATGAGTAATATTATCTATATTGAATAATATTTGATCTATAATGTGTAATGTTTGATTCATAATATATAATAGTTTTGAAGAGTTTCAATAAAACTTATCAAATAAAAGAGTTCACTACAGAAATTCTTTTTGTTTTGAAGGGTATGACGAAGTTGATGGTACAATCGGTGGCAACTACAGTATTGAAGCCGTGGCATAGTCTGATTGAAAGAGAGGGTGGAGTTGCTGATGTTAGCATTGATAACTGTATGACTAACTTCGCCAGAAATGTGATCTCAAGACTATGCTTCGGGAACAATCATTCTGAAGGAGAAGAAATATTCTTAAAGCTTAATGCTCTTGAAGAAATTATGGCTAAGCAGGGCCCAATTTATGGAGCTTTTCCTACACTGAGGTTTGTGTTTGTATTTTGGTTTGTTTTTGAATTGTCTAATATTTATATATAGAAAAAGGCGCAGGTGAAGACGATATGAGTTTTTAAATTTATATTTTAATTTTTAATTTTTGATTTCTTATATTTGAGATGATTTTTATTATTTTTTTAATCTAAATGATAGAATCAAGATTTAAACTGTTGCCGCAACAAGCTATTACTAAAAATAAATTTTAATTTAGTGACGAATCCGATAAAAATTATGTTTGAATATTTTAATGATAGCAAGTTTCTATACATATATAGATATATATATATATATATATTGACATATTATAATAATAGAAATGAGTGGAATGGAATATCAAAGTTTTCATTACTATAAATCATAATATTTACAATTAGGGAAGATTTTAATGATATGACCTATTACAATTAAATGATAAAAAATAAAAGATACAATAACTACATATATTATATACAAATAATATTTGGAAATAATTATCAAATTATTTCTTTTGCAATACTCACACTGACATACATATATATTAAATTAAGACTCTAATTGAAATTTATTAAATTAGGCATGGATGGGAAACATTTCACTCTGCATCAACTTTATTTTATCTCCATCAATTGTTGTTTAAATTGAGTTGATTATAAAATTTATATCTATATTATATTATCTTCAGATGTATTCCAACTGAGAATAACAGAAAAACAAGAAGATTAATGAAAGAGAGCCGAGCATTAATTCTAAAGATGATAAATGAAAGAAGAGAAAAGACAAAAGACAAAGACCTGCTACAATTGATTCATGAAGCTGCTGAAAAAAGTGGTCTGAGTAAAGATGCAACAGAAACCTTTGTTGTTGACAACTGCAAGACAATGTACTTGGCGGGATATGATACCACTGCCTCATCCGCAATGTGGGTGTTGATGTTGCTGGCCTCCAATCCAATATGGCAAGCCAAAGCTCGAGAAGAAGTGCTCCAAATCTGCAAGGGAGAAATGCCTGATTCTGAAATGCTTCGCAAGATGAAAACAGTAAGCTTTATACATTGATAAATTAAACAAGAATTTGGTTCAAAATAAGGAAGCATATATATAACATATTTAATAGTGATTAATTACCATGTTGAAAAAAAATGATTGATATAAATTGTTGAATCTGCTTCTTATTAGCTATAGCTTTTGGAATAGACGGTGATTTAATATAATATGGAGCAGAATTGTTATTTGCATTGGATTATTATTTAAGTGTGACGGTGATTTAATATACCTATTTGTTATCTATTATTGACAAACTCAAATCTTCAAATGCAGTTGACCATGATAATTCAAGAGTCTCTGCGCCTTTACCCTCCGGCACCAGTTATAGCAAGAGAGGCACTAGAAGATGTGAAGTTTTGCGGTATCCATGTGCCTAAAGGGGTCAACATTTGGATCTTCACAATAGCACTGCACTATGATCCTGAAATATGGGGACCTGATGTTTACACTTTTAACCCCCAAAGGTTCGCTAACGGTGTGAGTGGCTCATGCAAACTGCCCCACGTGTATGTTCCTTTTGGTGCAGGACCACGTTTGTGTCTGGGACAGCACTTTGCCATGGCTGAGCTCAAAATTCTTCTTGCTCTAATATTGTCCAACTTCTCATTTTCTTTATCACCAAAATATAAGCATTCTCCGGTTATCAAGGTGGTTATGGAGCCTAAAGATGGAATGCATTTGATCATCAGAAGGCTTTGAGATTTTAGTTTCTGTAATAAAAATAATGCTGCACTTTTCTAGAATATCCTAAAAAGCTAATGAAAGAACAGAAAATATATTTAATTATCTGGAATAGTCTAGTTTATGTGGGCAACAAGAAAAATCATAGAATTTGAAAAAAGCAAAAAACTTGAAACTTGCATTCATCTATCCACTAGAAAAATCAAGAAGAGTTAAAATGGGTAATAAACCGACATAAGCTACCTATGCATATGAACACCAGCATTGTAAAATAATATGCTGTGTCTGCGCGCGAGTGTATGAATGTGTTGTGTGCGTGAGTGCTGGGTGTGGTTGTTTGCATGGTTCATGCAAGCAGATAGTAGACGTGGGGTGTAGGTGCAATAAAACCTGGTCAAACCAGTTGTAAGGTAGTTGTTCATTTGCTTTATTCCTTTCCTTGTTATTAGGCCGGAGTGGCCACTAGCTTAGTGGGTTGTTTTCATGCTATATTAAGGGCTGCTGCATTTGTAAGAGGGATATCAATAAGAATTAACCTTTCCTTCCTATCTGTTTCTTCCTATTTCCCTCTTCTAAATTCTCAAACACAACATAATAAGCCAACAAACTATTCCAATTATTCCACTACTATCGTTTCCTACTGCTACTGATAGTTCATACTAACCTATATTAGCCTTTGACTCATTTAATATGATTAGAATTCACTATAAAATGCCATTAATTCTGTCATGAATAATTATGCCAATTATAATACAGTCAGTCACCATTTACAGGATAATGGTAAGAAACATGAGCATATTAATTGATTTTGTAGCATATAGTGAATTAACTAACCTACCAGATGTCAGTAAGAGCACATGCATATATGATCACTGTCTCAAACTGTAATTTCCATATTTCTCGCTAAGTTGTTTATTCTTCAATGAACGAGAACTAAACCTTTCTCAGGCAAATCTGTATCATAAAAAGAAATCCCATAAATAATCTTAAAAATATTTAAATAAAAAATCTTGTGAAGGTTCATTGCCCAACCAATTACACGCGTGACTGACCCAAAAATAAGGCAACATGAGCATATATTGAATTAACTCACCTACCAGATATCAGCAGAGCACATGCATGATTAATATCTCAAATTGTAATTTCCATCACTACGCCAAAAACCTTAATAGGCGACCCAAAAATAGCGTAGCTAGTTGTAAATGACGACGTTGTGTCACGGAAACGGGTGTCACAGGAAACTGAAAACTATTCGTGACGCCCAAATTGCGTCGTCGTAAAATAAGAGTTTTGGCAACGCAGAGCGTCGCTGATGCCCTTTATACATTGGCAACGCAAGTGTCACAGTATCTTCATCAAATCGGTGACGCTTGTGTCGCCATTTCTCATAGAATCGGAGGCGGATTTCTCATCGTATGGGTGACGCATGCATCGCCATTTATCATTTTATGGGCAACGCATGCATCGCCTTTTCTCTCATCGTATGGGCGGCACATGCGTCGCTGTTTCTCATTGTATGGGCGACGCATGCGTCGCCGTTTCTCACTTGTATGCGTTGCCTTTTCTCATTTCTCATCTCACTATGTGCGACGCATGCATCGCCGTTTCTCAACATACGTCACGGTTGTTCCTCTATTTGTGTTGAAATTTACCATGAATAGAGACGGCAATTGACCATTTTTCTCAAAATTATTCGCCGCTGATGCAATTTTTTGGTGATGAAATTCGTCACTAATTATTTAAACTATTTTTTTAAAACTGCAGCAAATCCCTATTTAAACGTCGCCGGATAATTCAAATTTATTTGTATTGACTAATTAAACGCTTTTTTAAATCTCATTTGAATATTTTATAAAATAAATTTAAATGTATAAATATAAATAATTAAATTAAACAAATTTAAATTTAATTATCTATTATAGGCAATAGAATGATGAAGGACTTAAATTTAGTAATAATGAAAATCAATAGGCTAGTGATATAACAAATTATATAAGAAAAATGAAATATTTTCAAAGAATGCAAACAACAAAATTACATATGTACAAATAATGCGAACAACAGAATTACAAGCAGTTAAATATTTCCATAAGTATAATAATTAAATGTGACATTGTTTTGGTCATGTAAAAGTATGTATATATAAGCAAAACTACTATATATAACTTACTACAATATGAGTGGGAGCACAGCAGCTGTCTATTCTGCTCTTAAATGGTCGACATATTGCTGGGTCCAAGCACTATCTTGGAACTGTACATATATTACCAAACAAGTAGTTAAAATAAGTATTAACTAATAATATAAATTCTTACTGAGTGTAAAAATAACATAATTTTTATTACCATGTCCGCTAAATTTTCTCGAGCAACATTATTTACTATGATGTCCCGCATGATCATCATCACATAATATCCGCATTCGGTATTTCCTGGTTGTTTTATCGTCTATACAAAAGTGATCGATACAAAAAAACAAGTTGATCATTATATTAAATAGGTAAGTAATTTTTTATTCGACAAACAATATTAATATGCATTTATAAATTAATAAATACTTATGTGTAAAAATCTTAGCAAAATTTATGTATACAAATGTTATTGATGTACCTTTGTTTTATATATATTACGTACCAATTGCACCTCCAAACGCGGATATCCTCTACAGCCAAGTCGATGGGGATATTTATTGCCTTGCCGTACTTCCTTTCGATCCGCACTTAACTTTTGTAATTAATGTTGACATCATATATTAATTTATGAATTAATGTTCTTTAAAGTGTTTGACATGTGCATACATAATTAAATTCTATACCAATTTGGATATTATTTTTACCTTGAAGTCTTCACCAAGCCTGTGGCTAATAAATAAATCACACTCTTCTTGTTTGATGAAAGAATAAGTGTCAGTCGGTGGGTGCTTGAACATCTCGGGGTCTTTCAAGTATGGGGCAACATACATGTCAAACAGTTTGTGCTTAAACCTCCTCCACTTCCCAGCGCGACTTCTAAAAGTCTGGTCCTTATGAGAGTCATCCTTCTTCGAATAACCCTACAACAACATCAATGTAGCATTTAGCAAAAAATTGACATAATGCAATTCAGGTTTAGGGTTATATATGCCATGGTATATTACCTTTAATGCTTCCCATAAGTTATCTTTCAATGATGGAGACATATCGTTCCAGCTTTTAATGTAAATCAGTATCGTGGAACGAGTGATTGAGCCCTCCAAGTTGACCATCCTCATAGCTTCCTTGTTTAAGGGAGCTCAATGCTCATTGAACTGTAGGTGCAACTGCTTTGCATCGGCCTCCTTTCTAAACTCTTTTAACGTTGTAGGTCCCCGACCTTTCCGCTTAAGAATTGGAACACTTGGACTGGCTTCATCCTCGGTGGATAATGGCTCATCGAGAGAAATATTAATATCATCCTCATTCAGATCCATTAATCTGTAACACACAACGCAGTCACAAAAATGTGGAACCATGCATAATATGTTAAACGGTCCTAATTAAAATGCGTCGCCTATTGCTTATAGTCTTTCAAGTATGGTGTGTCGCCTTTTAATTTAAACGCGTCGCCTAATTACTGTATATTTTTTGGTGTCCTATGTCACATACTATTGGTTACATTTTAATTGAATGAATGAATTGACCAAAAAAAAAAGTGACGAGTTGAAAAATTTAAATGCGTCCCCTATGCTTATCTTTTAATGGTCTACATATGTCACCTATTGCTTGCGAGTAAACCTGTTAAGACCCGTTAAGATAACGAGTTCATAACGTGTTGACCCGTTATCAACCCAATCCGTTTTAGACAAACCCAAACCCTTAAAAATCGTTCGTGTTCGTGTTGTGTTAACAAGGCGTGTTGAAATTTGTCAGGTTTACATACAGTTGTGATATATATTATGGAAGGAATAATGTTCACCTACATATCAATAAGTTAAAATAAAACCGTTAAACCGTATATACTTTTATCCACATTTTCATGTTCACCTATTTATCAACAAACCGTATACATTTGTATCCATAAATGTATAACAACAAAACTCATGAGATTTATCATAGTATGACAACAAAACTCATAGGATTTATTTAATTTATTCCAATCAATTACATCATAAAAATACAAACACTCAAAACCGTATACAAAATCCATTTATATACATTCAATAAACATACAAAGAGTCATATTAAATACAATATTTAATTTATTCTAACATAATTGAATTTATCCATCTTTTAACAAAGATATTAAAAAAAAATTGGTCAAATAATATAGGAGTTGGATACTCGTTTGAGTTCGGCGGCGGCGATAATGGAGCTCAACAGTCTGGCGGGGAGAGAGTTTGAGAGAAAGACAGTCTGGCAGTGACGGCGGCGGCGGCTTGTTTTTGTGAAATGTAAAATCAGATTTAATAATTATAATAATACATTTAGATATATAGCCTGAAGATACTTATTAAACATTAAAATTTGATATCAATTCATGCATACATACAGTTATATTTCTTTTCATATACAGCTTAATTCTTAAAATTATATATTATAGTTGAAGAGATTAAATTACTTCACTATTAAATAAAAAAAAAAGACTATAGGCGACGCTAGCGTCTCCAATAATACAGTATTGGCAACGCTGGCGTCGCCTATACCCTTATTTTTTTTTTAAACATTGTTTGTATTTCTTTTCATATACAAATTTTTAACTTAAAATTATATATTATAGTTGAAGAGATTAAATTACTTCAGTACTAAATAAATAAATAAAAGAATGACTATAGACGATGCTAGGGTCTCCAATAATACAATATTGGCGACGCTAGTGTCTCCAATAATACAGTATTGGCAACGCTGGCGTCGCCATTACCTTTTTTTTTTTAAACATTGTTTTTAAGTACAAATTATGGTTCAAAATGTAAAATCAATCATATATGGTATCATATGAACATAGATATATATATGTATATATATATATGTATAGTGCATACTAAACATTGTAATTATACAATTATTGAGGCATGCATGCATATAAATTGACATATTAGCTCTAACAATTTGCATGCAATATATATACTACTCTAACAATTTGCATGCAATATCTATACTTTGTATGCATAGTTAATAAAATTTATGTGAACAAATTGTATAATTGATACGTTATATAATTATACAGTTGTATTTCTTTTTATATACAGTTTAATTCTTAAAATTATATATTATATATAATTTATTATATATAATTTTAAAAATTCGTCCACACCTTTGGCAAAACGTGTGAATCGTCTATCCGAATATATCTATGACTTATCCATTCGAAAAAATATTATTTGAGTAACTAATGTAATAATCTTTGTATTGCATCACCATATGAAAGTAACCAAGAAACAAACGAGAATAAAATATTACAGAACACAAACACAAGTATGCAGGAATATTGCATATTAAACGATTAAATAATATGAAATTCGAGTTTACGTGTAAACTTACTTGCAACGTGCAACTTTGGTTGAGTTTGTGTTCAGCTTCGTATGATAATTTTGCGCATGAAAAAATGATATATAGATCGAGAAACTAAAACTAAATTAATAACGTAAAATAAAATGTTCACAAAAAAAAAAAACAAACGTAAAATATAAATATAATTTATTGCAACTATAAAGAGGTGAATGAACATTAAATGAGGCATTCATTACAAGTTAATTGGTAGACCAATCGTTGACCAATTTGAATTTAAATTGGACAGGCGATGCAAACGTCGCCAATGAAATGAATTATTTTTTACATATATATAAATTAAAGTTTAAATGTTTCAATAATGAACATTAATTGTTTTTATTGAATTAATTAAGCTTGTTTATTAAATTACTGTAAAATTAATTGTTTAATTAACATATTAATTTATATTTATTTGATCGTTTATTGATTACTTCTTAAACGGTCCTAATAATATCTTAAGTATTATTTAATTATTATTGTCTTTTCTATATATTTGTGGTGAATAAATTATAAGGCTCTTTCATATATATATATATATATATATATATAGCTAAAATATATACATATATATATGTGGAATATACATATATATATATATATTATATACAAAACAATATCCGAACAAATATATGAAATATTTTTATTGATATTACACAAACATGTTTACATAAATATAAATTATCCATATATATGAATCTCGAGCATATCATTATCAGGTTTACAATAAATTCTGCAGATCTTGATCAACATATGCAAAATTAACCGAGGGAGCAGAAGAAGAAATGCGCCTTGTCCAAGTAATAATTGATTGCCGTTCAATGACACCGGACAAGGTTAATCCTCCTGTAATAACGATGAAACATTTGATCTTTACAGATAGGTGAACTACCAGAAGAATATACGGCATTTTGAAGTGGGTCGAAAACCTGAAAAGGGGTAAAGATCATAAATTTTTCATCGTTTCCATATATTTTGAAATAATATCAGCTAAAAGATAATGAAACCAAGAAGATCAATAAATGCATAGTCGGTTTTTTTTTTTTTTTTCCGATGTGAAGAATATTTCATTCTTTCCTTTTATTTTGAAATAATTTCAGTTGAATAATTGGGCATAACAGCTGAAATTATTTCAAAATATAAGACAAGAAAAATATATATATATATATATGTAAAAGAGATAAACAAATCATGAAATGTGGATTGTTAACGTGAGGATGTGCCTATTTATAGATACATAATGGTAGGTGCAAATTAAATGTTAGTAGATAGGTTGGAATTAAATACGGTAGCGGAAGTTATTGGCGACGCTAGCGTTGCCAGTTTAAAGTTATTGGAGACGCTAGCGTCGCCATTTTGAAGTTATGGGTGACGCTAGCGTCGCCAATAACGTTTTGTTTAATTTTTTTTTTCCGAATAATTTTTTTTTACAATAATAGATAATGGTAGGTGCAAATTAAATGTTAATAGAATTAAATATCTGTTTTCGGCGACAGTGGCGTGGCTAGTTGGAAGTTAATGGCGACGCAGAAAGTTATGGGCGACGCTAGCGTCGCCAATCACGTATTTTTTTTTCTTAATAATATTTCTTTTACAATAATAGATGAGTTGATTACAAGTACTTCAATATGTTATAAATAAACTAATCAATAAATTAACAAACATAAGTTTTTCAACCACAATATAATTTAACTATTTTAGTAAATAATCTAATTAAGTTTATTAATGTACGAGTCAGTATCTTGACTCGCTGACTCATACGTACGTTATCTTCGTAGCTGCTCCCACTGATGACGCTCCTCTTCGACCCCCATTTAAAGAAGATAGAATGAAACCTTTAATATGTATGAAGGTGAAGTACCTAAAGCGTATGGATCAACGATTTGTAATGAGTCGATCATATAAAAGAGAGCAATGGTCAAATTTTTTTTAACATTTCCATATATTTTGAAATACTTTCAGCTAAATCGAAGAAAAAAAAAACGTAAGAATATTTATGCATATGTATTTGTGATTTTTTTCATTTTCTGATGAATGTTTCTTTTACAATAATAGATGATTTTCTTTCAAAATAGAGATACGTATTTATAGATAGAGAATGGTAGGTGTGAATTGATTATTTTGGTATTGTGAAATAATTGTGGTAGGTGTGAATTAATTTTTAGTGTGATATTAATAAAATACCGATGCATGTTAGTCCAAATACTTTTTAATACCAGTTTTTTATAAGAGAACTTGCGGAATCGCAAAGAGAAACGGTGACACTTGCTCATCCCGCCATTTCAAGTACATGTGTCACAGAATGTATTTGGCGCGCAACTATTTCGCGACACCTGCTCCAATGGGTGTCGCCGAATGTGATTGCCGCGTATATTTTCCGCGACGCTTTTCGAATGCCCGTTGCAAATGTATTTGGAGAGCAAATTTTCGGCGACACTTGCGTAATGCCTGTCGCGAAATGTATTTGACAGGCTTATTTTTCGTGACACTTGCCGAATTCGTGTCGCCCAATATGCTTGGTGCCAAATTTTTCACGACGTTTGTCGATTGCGCGTCGCGAAAAATGATTTCACGCACATTTTATCGACGTGTTTGCGTCGATGTTTTGTTCAAATAAAGGCGACGCACTATGTTTACGTCGCCGTTAGTTTACCACGACGCAATTTTTTTGGTCTATCGCTCATATGGGTGTCGCGGATTAAAATTTTTGCCCTAGTGCATATTTCTCACTAAGTTGTTTATTCTTCAGTGAACGAGAACTAATCCCTTTCTCAGTCAAATCTGTATTATAAAAAGTAATATTTAAATAAAAAATCTTATGAAGGTTCGTTACCAACCAATTACACTCGTGAGAAGCAAGGGAATCTCTCAAACTCTGCGCTTGTACTGGTCTATTTCAAAATATATATACAGTAGAGAGACATAACAAATATGTGGTTTTGTGTAGATGCACAAATTTAGATTTGAAGAAAAAATATAAAGAATAAAATGAACTGATTGGTCATATATAAGTAATGCATGTCTGATTTTAGTCAAATCTCAAAGGAAATCGTCTTATAGAATGCTGCAAGGATAAATATAAGGGATAATTTTAGAAACACCTACTGATTTTTAGTATAATATCAAATTAGACCTCCAAATTTTAAAAATTCTTTAAACACCTCCTACACTGTAAAAAGTCAGTAACTCTGACGGTGTCAGAGTACTAAATGACATTAATACCCTTATTTTAATAAAATAATAATAAATTTTAAAAAAAATTAATTTAAAAAAAAAATTAAATTATCACTTTCTTTCTNAGATAATAAATATTTCATCGTTTATATATATTTTGAAATAATATCAGCTAAGAGATAATGAAACCAAGAAGATCAATACATGCATAGTTGCTTTTTTTTTTCCGATGGTTGAAGAATATTTCATTCTTTCCTTTCAGTTGAATAATTGGGCATAACAATTGAAACTATTTCAAAATATAAGGCAAGAAAGATATATATATATATATATGTAAAAGAGATAAACAAATCATGAAATGTGGATTGTTAACGTAAGGATGTGCCTATTTATAGATACATAATGATAGGTGCAAATTAAATGTTAGTAGATAGGTTGAAATTAAATACAGTAGCGGAAGTTATTGGCGACGCTAGCGTTGCCAGTTTAAAGTTATTGGAGACGCTAGCGTCGCCATTTTGAAGTTATGGATGACGCTAGCGTCACCAATAACGTTTTGTTTAATTTTTTTTTTCCGAATAATATTTGTTTTACAATAATAGATAATGGAAGGTGCAAATTAAATGTTAATAGAATTAAATATCTGTTTTCGGCGACAGTGGTGTGGCTAGTTGGAAGTTAATGGCGACGCAGAAAGTTATGGGCGACGCTAGCGTCGCCAATAACGTATTTTTTTTTCTTAATAATATTTCTTTTACAATAATAGATGAGTTGATTACAAGTATTTCAATATGTTATAAATAAACTAAACAATAAATTAGCAAACATAAGTTTTTCAACCACAATATAATTTAACTATTTTATTAAATAATCTAATTTAGTTTATTAATGTACGAGTCAGTATCTTGACTCGCTGACTCGTACGTACGTTATCTTCGTAGTTGCTCCCACCGATGACGCTCCTCTTTGTCCCCCATTTAAAGAAGATAGAATAAAACCTTTAATACGTATGAAGGTGAAGTACCTGAAGCGTATGGATCGACGATTTGTAGTGGGTCGATCATATAAAAGAGAGCAATGGTCAAATTTCTTTTAACATTTCCATATATTTTGAAATACTTTTAGCTAAATCGAAGAAAAAAAAAACGTAAGAATATTTATGCATATGTATTTGTGATTTTTTTCCTTTTCTGATGAATGTTTCTTTTACAATAATATATGATTTTCTTTCAAAATAGAGATATGTATTTATAGATAGAGAATAGTAGGTGTGAATTGATTATTTTGGTATTGTGAAATAATTGTGGTAGGTGTGAATTAATTTTTAGTGTGATATTAATTAAATACCGATGCATTAAAGTCCAAATACTTTTTAATACCAGTCTTTTCGATTGCCCTTGTTGCTCATCCCGCCATTTCAAGTACATGTGTCGCAGAATGTATTTGGTGCGCAACTATTTCGCGACATCTGCTCCAATGGGTGTCGCCGAATGTGATTGCCGCGTATATTTTCCGCGATGCTTTATGAATGCCCGTCGCAAATGTATTTGGCACGCAGATTTCGGCTACACTTGCGGAATGCTTGTCGCGAAATGTATTTGGCCTGCTTATTTTTCGTGACACTTGCCAAATTCGTATCGCCCAATATGCTTGGCGCCAAATTTTTTACGACGTTTGTTGATCGCGGATCGCGAAAGATGATTTCACGCACATTTTAGCGACGTATTTGAGTCGCTGTTTTATTCAAATAAAGGCGACGCACTATATTTGTGTCGCCGTTAGTTTACCGCGATGCAATTTTTTTGATTCATCTCGCATTTGGTGTCGCGGATTAAAATTTTTGGCCTAGCGCATATTTCTCACTAAGTTGTTTATTCTTCAGTGAACGAGAACTAATCCCTTTCTCAGTCAAATCTGTATTATAAAAAGTAATATTTAAATAAAAAATCTTATGAAGGTTCGTTACCAACCAATTACACTCGTGAGAAGCAAGGGAATCTCTCAAACTCTGCGCTTGTACTGGTCTATTTCAAAATATATATACAGTAGAGAGACATAACAAATATGTGGTTTTGTGTAGATGCACAAATTTAGATTTGAAGAAAAAATATAAAGAACAAAATGAACTGATTGGTCATATATAAGTAATGCATGTCTGATTTTAGTCAAATCTCAAAGGAAATCGTCTTATAGAATGCTGCAAGGATAAATATAATAACATTAAGTCAATGTATTACAATAGTTTGGAAAATTAAACCATAGAAAATCAAAAGACATGAAATAATGTGCATCTGACAGCAAAAAGAAAAATAAAATATGTAGCGAATAAAAACATATGTATAATTTTTTATTGGTCAGAACATCAAATTGAATTAATAATCAATAAAAAGTACAATAATCAGTAAAACCACAAATCCAATATAACGTACAATAAAAACAAAATAAATAAAATTAAAGAAATTGATTATATTAATAAATTGGAGATAATTACAATTTGATTTGGCTATTTTAAAATGCATTTCAACCTTTTGTAATTTGATAGTTTGGTAATTTATTAGCCTTTACTGTTTTGATCAGCAAGAAAGAACTATTTGGTTTAGTTGAGTTGATTTCGTGTTGCTTGGATATTAAAAGGTAATAGGGAAGGGTGGATATTCTAAGGCTGAAAATGAGTATAATATGGAAAATTTCACTAATAAGGTAAAAGATGAGAAGAGCAAAATTTTAAATTTTGAGTATGAGGCGGCTTTTTTCTTTGCTTGGCTCAGCAAGGGGATTCGTACAAAAATAAATCCTCCAACAAAACAAAGCCTCTGGGTTTTGATACATAAATTCCTAGCTAGGCTCTACCAAAAGATTTATTTCCTCCGGAAAACCAAGGTCTCAATATTTTTTCTTTTGGGAAACACTAAATTCATCACAATAGTAGGAGGAGAATTTCGCCTCGAATATATTTTCAATAATTTCACTTTAAATTTACTAATACAGCTAAGATCTCAATATGAAACACTGTCGTTGTAGTGATGAAAGGAGCGGAGATTATTGGAGAAGAGAAAGATGTGAGTCTATCTGACGAGGCACAGTTTTGGGGTTTTGGTTTTGCATCACGAATGACAACGCCAATTGTTTTAAGCAAGTGTTTGGTGTGAAAAAAAAAAAAAAAAAGACCTCCATTGATGATGAGTTTTGGTGTTAAAAGAAGTTCCACGACAATATGTGACGAACTCGTCCGCCAAAATGCCAGTGTGCCTCGTGGTCATTGATTAACGCATGTGCACTCTTTTCTTTTAAAAAAAATTGTACATTGCAAAACAAAATAAAAAAATGTGAATATTCTCAGGATAAAAAATAAATAAATAAAACCATACATGTTTGAAATATGAAGATTTGGCCTCGTCTCTCCTTCTGGTTATATTAATTTTATTCTGAATGGCTACCTTTTGTGGAAAAGTCACCTTGCAGAAAATAAATATAATTAATGTTGTAGACAATATTGTCATTATAGTTTGTCTCATGAAAAAACGGAAAAAAAAGAAAAGAAAAAAAAGTCATTTAATTTTGTTGTTCTCTACCTAAAGAAATACATTACACGTGTCACTGAGTTATCTTTGCCAACGGAAATGCCAGATCATCACTTTGAAAAAATATTTTTTTATTAATTTTAAGATAAAATATTGTAAGGGTTTCATTTCATTAAAAATAATGAAGAAATAAATATGTAATATTTGCATTGTCGTTTGTCGGTGTTTTTAAATGGTGGTCGAATATAATCAGACAAATTACATTGAATTAGAGAATTGCTTATAAATTAGAAACCAATTTCAATATAAAATAAAATAAAAAATTATTGAAATTTAATTAGTATATATAATATTATTATAGACTATTGGTCAATATATATCAATAAATTATTATTAGAAAAATATGTTGGTCCAATAAATACAACAATATATTTTTTCCCCCATAATTTTGAGTCTTACTTTGCAAACAACTTCATTTCGATCTTTTTTCCAATATTAAGATTTTATGCGTTCTTTAATAACATTTTTGTAGTGTACCTTATATATATTAAAAAAAACGAAAAAAAGAAAAGAAAAGAAAAGTGATGGCCATATTTATATATATCTAAAAATTTACATCATCAGAAATTTCAAAAAAATTAGTCCAAACTTATATAAAATGTTTATTTGCCTAACACCAAATTTGGTTATAGCAAATTACAAAAGCATATATGGTCTAGGTTTAAGGTTTTGATATAATTTTTAAAAAGTCAAAAACAGATAAAATTGAAAAATTATTTTTGAAAATATTTGGATAATTTTATGAAAATATTTCAAATTTTTAATCAAAAATAGTAAAAATTATTTATAAAAATTATTGAAAAGAAGTATAAAAAAATACAGAAGCAAAAACAAAATATCAAACAGAGAGCCTAAAAGTAAGTTCACCTTAATATTAAGAAAAGAAAAAAAAATTGTGAAACATTCATATTTTAATTTCTCATTTAATTTTTTATTCTTAAAAAAAGTCTCATCTACGATAAGTTGAATCTAGACATAAACTAAACAAAGAAATAAAATAAAAAAGCCACCCCAAGTATTTTATATGGTAAAAAGGCTAGTGAGGACGGTAAGGACCACACACTAACGGGCAAATGATGACAAAGCAAGACATCCACGGCCTCTAAAAAGTAATCTTCCAAACAAGTGATTGGACTGTTTTGGAAGCGAAGTTTTGTTTTTGCTTTTGTTGGTCAATTACTTGTTGGAATCCTGATGTCAACGATGAAAGTTGTTGAGAGCAAACTGTACATATGTGCATATTTCATATATTGGCCTTCACAAAAGCGATGGGGCACTTAAAAAAAGAAAAGCCCTACATGGCACCTTTTTTTCTTTTTTTGTCGTTTATGGTAAGAAAAGAAGGCTGTGACTTTTGGAATACTAAAAAGACACTAATCTCAATATGGCAAAACACAATAGAGACATTAAATTTATTAGACCTTTTTTTTTCCAATTCAAAGGTTGTTTTGAACACCTCTAAGGAGCAATGTTAAAGGAACCTATAATAAGTCCATTGTTTCCACAATTTTGATTTGTCTTTACATAGGAAAATTGGAGGAAAAAGACTATTCTTTTATCTTTTCCCTTCTCTAAAACTAGAAAAATTGCAGTTACGTACTTTGTTGTATGTAGTTTGGATTCTTTTTAGTACCTAAAGATACTTATTGAATGCTAATTCAGTCTTTTGGATGAACAGGATTCAGTCTCCTTTCCGTCTGCCATATAATATGTTTTACCTGAAAATATTATAAGTTAAAAATTACCGCTATATCTTCAATGTTATGGCTTTTTTTATTTTTAATATATGGTCCTACTAATATATATAATAAGCAACTTGGTAGCATCTCTATATCAATTTTCAGGTTTCGAAAACATTTGGTGTTCAAAATCAAAAAATCCTTCCCACTTTTCTCCAACTCTCCGCGAACCTCAAGAGCCTTTTGACTCTCTGTCTCCTTTGTCCCTTTTTTCTTCTTCTTCATCGAAATCCCAGCCAAGTTTCACGGAGTCTTTGAAACTCTTCCTCAAAACAACCACTTCCCGATAATCTCTCTCCCTTTTTATTATTTTTGTTTTCCCACCACCTAGAAATGCCCGAGTTCAAGACTATTAAGAGGAAAATGTGGATGTTTTCTCACTGAGTCTTTTCCGAACACTCCTTCCCAACCTTGTCTTCTTGCGTAATGGAAGGTATGTCCAAACCCACTAAAACATTTTCCGTCACTACAGCGATCACCATCTCCATTCTGACCAACAAAGCAGCCGGTTCAATAAACTTCCCTCTTCCAAATCTCTCTTTCTGGTTCTCTCCAACTACTCGCCCACCTGGTCTCCTATTTTCTACTTTTGGTTCTTAAGCTTTTTGTCGAATACTTTGAAAGCAATGGCTTCCTTCAGTTTTTATTCGAATTCTTCGTATGGGTCTGAGTTTCCGAGCCTGTTCGACCCGCTTTTGCATAGTTCAGGAAGGTTTGGTGGAGGAACAGGGTTGTCACAATCTTTGGTTTTGGATAGCAAGAAGGGTGAGCTTGTAAAAGCCCCAGTGAAGGTGGGGAAAAAAGGGGTATCTGAGGCCAAGGCACTTGCGGCTTTGAAGAACCATAGCGAGGCAGAGAGGAGGAGGAGAGAGAGAATTAATGCCCATCTCGCTACGCTTCGTGGTCTCGTGCCCTCCACTGAAAAGGTAGATAATTTTACTTGTTATGTAATCATATTATATTTAGTTGTTTTTAATTAGCTGTAATTAAATATCATTTATGTAACTATGCTAATGTCTTATACTTGATTATTGGGGTCATTATTAGAGCATGTTTGTCTAAGATCTTGGAATCATTACCAGATGGTATAGTACTTGAGAAAGAATTTAACACAAATGAATTTAGCAGTCAATGCTGTTACCTTCTATGTGTTTGTCAAACTGAAGAAACTTTCGATCTTACTTCAATTGAAAATTTGAAAACTTCTTTGGTAATGGTTATTTCTTGTTGCTGAAATCAAGAAATCATGAAGCTATGCCAGAATCGAAATCCATTTCTAAATTTACAAATTTCAAATCAATAAATTCTTTTACTGTATTTATGCACTTGGGGAGTCATCTGGATATTGATGTACTAAAGTCAACCAGAAGATGTGATATTTATCATACTGTGTTAGATTTAGAATTTCATATTCAGTTTTAGTTTAGAACTTATAAAGATACTTCAATTTGTAGATTTAGCATGATATATATTATCAAATATCTATATCTTCTTGATTTCATCTTAGTAGGGCTGCATGTATACTTAAGTGTGTATATATATATATATAAACTTTTTTCTCCGAAAAAAGCATATTAACATGTTCTGAAGTTCTACAATAAACAATTCTCATATTTAGATTTTGTGGACATTAATCATATTAAAAAAATAGTTTTTGGATGCATTATTTGTGTATTTAAGAGAGTCAACTCTGGATGCTAATTTAAAGTAACGAAAGTCAACTGAATGAATTAGTATTTTATATGGCATTGAATTTAAAATTTGTGAAGCTCTTAGTGGTATATGAATATGATATTCTCGTTCATCTTGGACATCTTTCCTCAATGTTATCTTGGGTATCCATATGTACATCTGTAATAGAATTAGAATACTATACATCGTATAATGCTGTGTCTTATTTGTTTGCAATCAGCAGTATTTCATAGTCCTGACTGGGTGATTTTGGTTCTTTATTTTAACTCAGTTTTTCAATCTCACAATCAGTTAATATTTATATGTTAATGCTGAAGAATAATTACAAAGAGGAAAGGCAAAAAAGAAAAGGAAAGGCTGTTAACATGTTTTTACTACATATGAGCTATGTATGATAGAAAGAAAAAAGAAATTAAATAGATGGCGTAGAAATTCTGAGATTCTATTTTATTGTTTTTGATCAAGTCAAAGACACCTTTAATTAAGAAGGTTGAACCTGTCATCAATCCTAACTTCAACATACTTTTCATTTGATGATCATATTTATTTTCAATGTGAAGAATATCAGCGGATGATTTGTGAATATATAGACGCTTATTTTTGGATTTCTATTCTTTGTAATCAATTAGAGACCTTATTATGATATATGCATTGGAAGTAAGCATCGATGATTATCATTGGATGGTCGGCACAGTGCCAGCTGTGTTATAGATGCCATCAGAATGTCTACATCTTGGCCACTTGTATATATGGCATAGATGTGTGTTACACAACTTATTAATATGATTTTTTATTTTATTTTATTATATATATATATATATTTATTCTGGATAGGAACGTCAGCTAAAAATATACATATGGAAGAACAACCACTACGTATTGCATATTTAAATTTCAAGCTTAATAAAATAATTTTTACAAGTCGGACAAAGAAGTTTTATTTTAGGCAGGTTCTTTTTCATTTATCTCTTTCAGTTGGCAGGCTCACTATAGTTTTTTAAGTATGATTTGACTTGTTTTGCTATAAAATTAAGTGTTACGCTGAGTCTAGAAGTCAACAGAGCAGGCTTTTACTGAAACAAATAGTTAGGTGGGCTGTAAACCTTTTAATTAACTATTATTACATTTGCGAAGAAGACATATCTTGCTTGTGTAGCTCGCATCTTTAGCAGGAGACAAAAAAGTTTATTGGATAATAGATGTACATATACATACAAGCGAGCACATACAAACATGTACTATGTATATAAGACAAGAACACATCCATAAATTGCATAACTGTGTATTATTGTGTTAATTCATTTTCCATATTGGAAACAAATTTTTGAAAGATCTACATGTGAAGCGTGGTCAATATAATTGTTGAGGATTATTGGTTTGCTAATGGACCTGCAGTGCAACATAACATAGATTTCTTGTCAAGTCAATTGACTACGTCAATGCAATTTATCTTCATTAGTTGCTTCTTTAATAGGACAGAATGTCACTTACAATGTCCAGTATATGTAAGATTTAAACCTTGTTACTTGATTGCAATTTCATAGATGGACAAAGCAACATTGCTTGCTGAAGTTATCAGTCAAGTAAAAGAAATGAAAAAGAATGCTGCAGAAGCCAGTATAGGTTTACTTATTCCGACGGATGCTGATGAAGTGAGAGTTGAACCATACAACAACAGGACAGGAGACGAAACTATTTCTTTCAAGGCAACTGTCTGCGCCAGTAACCGATCCGAGCTTCTGTCTGACATAAGACAAGCTCTTGATGTTCTTCACCTGAAGATGGACAGGACAGAAATATCAACCTTGGGAGACAGAGTGAAAATTGTATTTGTTTTCAGCTGCTGTAAAGAAGGGAATAATAATGGTGAGAAATGCCAAATTCTTGCAAGTTCTGTGCATGAGTCCCTGAGTTCTGTACTGGATAAGGCTTGTGCTTTGGCAGAATATTCACCAAGAACAACACTCCCTTGCAAAAGGAGGAGGATCTCTTACTTTGATTCCTCAAGCTCATCCTCATGATTTGATCATGTCAGTGTGGACCCTGAAATATTGCAAATAGTGTTTTTATATGATATGTATATGTAATATATTTATGTGTGTGTGTGCATACATGGATGTGTGGAACAGCCAACCGATTGTGATACATATATGTATATATGTATATATCTCTCTCTCTCTCTCTATATGTATATATATATATATATATATATATATCTTCTCTGTATTGCAGAGACACTTTATCATTGTCCAAAAGATACGTCGGTATTTTATATTAGAGTCCGAAGGACATGTTTGGAGTGGGTTCAAAATTCGTTGGCTGTCTATGAATGATCAACTGAACGCAGAGACTTTCATATGATATTATGGATTTTAATTTCAGCGATCAAAGCTTTTGGTTTGTGTTTCAATTATCTGTTTTATATGTTATATTTATAATTCAAAAGATATATAATGTCTATAGTATATTTATATTTAGAATGAAAGATATTCTTTTTTTTCCATGCAGGTTCAAAGAAAAAAAAGGGAATTTATTTATTTTTTTGGCAAATTTTAATTTGATTCATTTGATTATATTTTATATTTTAATACTAAAACTTTAATTATAAAAAATGGACATTTTAATGGGAATCATTTAAATTGATACATAGTATATAGATTCTATGAGTGATAAATAGCATTTTTTCAAAAAAACTTAATAGCTTGAGCACAATCTAATAGTTATAGAAACTAAATGTCTATATTGATTAAATACACTTTTAAAATGCAGATTGAGGTCAAACGTGAGATTCTTTAAGATGAGACATTTTTTATTTTATTTTTTTGGTAATAATTATATGAAACATCTATTGATTGAGTCTTTACTCGACTATTCAATGTTATAATCCAAATTACAAAGTAGCATATTGATATTAATTTGTAGGATTTAAGTATCAATGATGATGTGGCACAATTAATAAATTGTAATCGAGATTAACGGATTATGTGTTGCCCAAGAACTTGGCTAAGTATAAGTTAGTTGTTCCCTCGGAAACAACCGAATGGATTTCCTCCAAATATCCAAAAGAAAAAAATAAGAGGAAAATAATAAAATTAGTTCGATTTTATATTGATTCACTCTTTTTATATAGCATGATAATTGAATGATGGAACACTTTTTTTTTTATTGGTTTTTCGCACTCGATGACAATATAAATTAAAGCCTAAATGAATATGACTAATACCATGATATTTCAATATTAGAAAATAATTACTATTTATTCATAAGAATAATCAGAATAATAAAGCGAAAAAAGAACAATAATTATATTAACTAATTAGTACAATCAAGTAATTTTGGAGCATCCAAATTCTGAAGGCTAAAGCCTAAAAGCGTTGAGTGTAAGAAAAGGTGGATCCGAATCAGCAGAAAGAAGGAGAAGTGGGTCCAAGGCTAGCTGACATGGCGAGACATAGAGGCGAAGAGAGCTAGCGGAGATAGGCACCGAACCAGACCCAGAGACCCGGACCAGACAGCATAAAGTACCTTCTCCAAGCCGATCCCGATTTATTTAGAATTTACAACTCAGCCAACCTCGCTTATTTTTCCTCTTGCTCTATGACTTTCTACTTTTGTAGTTTTTTTTTGGGTAAATATTCTACTTTTGTAGTCTGCTTATAATCTATTAGAAACTGAAAATAAAGAAGAAAAGGTTGAAGGGGAAGCAGAGGCCAAAAGAATTTTACTTGGAAGCAATAATGGCGGAGCAAGGTAATGGATCTGTACTCCAATTCGCACCGTTTCAGAGCTCCTTGGACGAGGGTTTCTGGCACAGACTTTCCTCCTTGAAGCTAAACAAGCTTGGCATCGACGACTCTCCCATTCCCATTACTGGTTTGTTTTTATTTATTTATTTATTTATTTTTCTGTTTGTAGCCTAATCAGATTTTGATTTCTTTCTTTTATGGATTCTCTGCGAGGCTGGTATGATCGTGGTTATCATAGATTCTGTCATTTTCTGCTGAGAAAGCTGTTCAATTAATGAGGAAAAAAACGTTGGAAAACGGGGGAACATATAGAAGAAAATTAGGAGAAACTCTGTTAATTTTTCTCTCTTCCTAAGAATTAGAAGTTTTGTGTGCCTTGTGGTCAAGAAGGTTCAATTTTTCTGCTAGGCTCAGATAACTTTGAGCTAATGATTTTATAAATATCAATTAATCTAACCGAACTTTTATCTGGCATAAATGTCATATGAAGTTCTTGAATTTAATGTTAGTAATTTTGAATTCTGTCATAAAGTTTGCAATATTCGTGTAATCTGAGGTAAGCTGTTCCAGGTTTCTATGCGCCATGCTCACATTCTCAAGTATCAAACCATTTGACTCTTCTAGCTGAATCTTTGCCTTCTGAGTCGAGTGAACAATCGACAGTACCAACTACAACTCAAGGCAACCGGAATAGGTGTTCTGTCCCTGGCATCCTCTACAATACCAACACAGTGGAAAGCTTCCACTCGCTTGACAAAATGAGCTTGCTTAAGGCTGAAGCAAAAAAGGTATATCTCATTTAAATGGGTTTTGCTTTTGGACTTTACATGCGGGGCATCTGTAGTTTTTGTCTCAAACGATCACGCTAGTAGAATTCTTTGTTGGTAAGTTGATATGATCAACTACTTCACTTCTTACTGATAATTAGATTTGGGAAGACATTCATTCTGAAAAAGCTGTGGAGGACAGTTCCTTGCTTTCGAGGTTCCTTCTTATTTCTTTCGCAGACCTGAAAAAATGGAGCTTTCATTACTGGTTTGCCTTCCCTGCCCTGGTGCTTGATCCACCTGCAACTGTGGTTGATTTGAAGCCAGCTTCGCACTGGTTTAGCCTGGAGGAGGTGCCCATAATATAATTTTTCTTGCATATATGGAAGCTAAAAATTTAAATAATTTATCATTTCGGCTTTAAATACTATGTTTGTCTTATCGTGTAGGCAGAATCTGTTTCTGCAGCATGTAACATGTGGCGTAACTCAAGTTCAACTGCAGGTAATATGATATCTTAACTGTTAGGTGTATGTATATGTCCGAGTAAATATGTTTAACATGTCTTTGCAGCTTATGTATATTTAATGTTCACATGAGAGTAATGCCCCTTGTCTAACTTTAGTTACATGATCCTGCTGCAGATGTTCCATTCTTTTTGGTCGGTGTTGATTCCAATTCAAATGCTACTATTAACCATCTGAAGGATTGGGATACCTGTAAAAGCAATTATCAGAAGGTCTGTCTGCAAAACTCTTGAATTTATTTGGAAATGGCTTTGCTAAAATACATTAATTGTGAAATATTTAAATTTGGGAGAGTAAAAAGAAATGTGTAAACATGAAATTATAGATATGTCTTTGTTAAAGCGACAACAAATGCTATTGGCAGTTGCTTTTTGGTTTTTATGACCCATGCCATCTTCCAAACAATCCTGGTTGGCCTCTTCGCAACTTCCTTGCATTTATTTGCTCAAGATGGGATCTCAAATCAGTTCGATTTTTTTGCTATAGAGAGAATCGTGGTTTCGCAGATCTGGCATTGTCCCTTGTTGGTGAAGCCCTTATCACTGTTCCACAAGGTAGAGCTATAGAAATTTGCTAACAGCTCTGTTCTGATAAATTTTCTTCCTTTGCAATTTGCTTCTATAAGCTTTCTAACTTGAATATTATCGTATCAGGATGGAAAGACCATGAATGTGTTCCTAATGCAGTGGGATGGGAACTTAACAAGGGAAGGAAGGTACCTCGACGCATTAGCCTTGCCAAATCCATGGATCCAACTAGGTGTGCTTTCTGTATTGCTACTCTGTAGTTTGCACGCTGAAGTTCTTACTTCTTGGTGGTATTATTTCATTTTTATCTCACGTCAGCCTTTTAAGATAACTTTTACAGGTTGGCCATATCTGCTGCAGATTTGAATTTAAAACTAATGAGATGGCGTGCATTGCCTTCTCTGGACTTAAACGTTTTGTCTACTCTCAAGTGTCTTCTCCTTGGAGCAGGTACACTTGGATGCCAGGTCGCTCGCATGCTCATGGTAATTACTCAGAAAATTCCATTGAGATTTCTTATGTTTTTTCTTGACTTTTAAAAATGAAAGTACTTTTGTAGGCATGGGGTGTTCGGAAGATTACATTACTTGATAATGGGAGGGTGGCTATGTCTAATCCCTTAAGGCAATCTCTATATACATTGGATGACTGCCTGAATGGTGGTGATTTTAAAGCCACAGCTGCAGTTAAAAGTCTCAAGCGAATATTTCCTGCTGTGGTAATTCATTTGAACCCTTTGGACTCTCTACAGGGATTAGTATGGAGAAAAGAGAAGATAATGTAAATAAACAAAATTTGATTTTCTTATTTATCTGCCATTCATATTTTCTTTCTCAGGAAGCAGATGGTGTTGTGATGGCTATACCAATGCCTGGACATCCAGTACCTAGCCAAGAAGAGCTTAGTGTGCTTCATGATTGTAGACTCCTGCATAATCTTATTGATTCTCATGATGCAGTGTTCTTGTTGACTGATACAAGAGAAAGTCGTTGGCTACCTACGCTACTGTGTACCAATTCTAACAAGGTCTACTTGCTAAATCTGTCATTCTTTGTGCTGCACTATGTGGAATTGTTACTTGAGGTTCACTTTGTTATTGTGTCAAATTTGTATTACATTGTGATCTAGGCCAACCATAGAATATTGGATAGTTATTGATGGATTTATTTTATTATTTTCAGTTTGCTCATGCTTGCCATTGAATGTTTGCAGATTACAATAACTGCAGCTCTTGGATTTGATAGCTTCTTGGTTATGCGCCATGGAGCAGGTCCTTTTAACTCTAACCACGGCCTAAAAGATGAAGCTGTTAATGCAGTATCTACTGATCTGGGCAACATTAACCTGGCTGATAGGGATGGAAGGCAGAGATTAGGCTGTTACTTTTGCAATGATGTTGTTGCACCTATTGACGTAATTTCTTATCTTTGCAATGTATTTGATATATTAGGTTTTTTTGCTTGTCAATTGCAGCCATAAAACCTATGTTCTTTGTGCAGTCAACTGCAAACCGCACTTTGGACCAGCAATGTACTGTTACACGCCCAGGACTTGCTCCTATTGCTTCGGCACTTGCTGTGGAGCTCCTAGTGGGGATCCTACATCATCCTCATGGGTAATTTTTAAAAATATCTTAAAGGAAATCATAACTTTTCAATTATCCAAGTTTCAAAGTTTTTTCTTCTAGAAAAGAAGTATTTTTCTTCTAGTTGTAGAACTAATGGAGTTATGGATTGTTTGCTTTCTTGAGGTTGACTTTGTATTTACAGGGTATTTGCAGAAGGTGAGATTGCGAGCTCCAATACTGGTGGAAATGTCGAGCAGCCTCTTGGTGTTTTGCCACATCAAATTCGAGGATCGCTCTCACAGTTTTCTCAGATGACACTTTTGGGTCACTCTTCAGACAGTTGTACAGCTTGTTGCAGCACTGTAAGTTCTTCTTTCCATTGGTAATTGTTCCCCAGCCGTGCCCTTGTTGATATGATTCGTAGATTTCTTGATCCTTATTGGTATGAAATTTTCCAGGTGGTATCAGAATATAGGGTGAGGGGATTGGATTTTATTCTTCAAGCAATTAACCATCCCACTTATCTGGAGGATCTCACTGGACTAACAGAGTTGATGAAATCAGCTAGCTCTTTCAAATTGGACTGGGATAATGAGACGGACGATGATGAGGACTGTGTTGAAATTTGAAGATTCTTTCTATAAGTTGTTTCAGCTGCAATACCTCATTAAATGTACAAAAACTAATTTAGTTAAGGAATAACTTGTTAATACTTTCAATTTATCTTTCATTTTGAATTGGTCGCACACTTTATAAAGTAAAAAATGTAGTAGTTATCAAGATCCAGCATTTTACTGCTGCATCCCATTGGGAATGCGTTTGATCGAGAATCCAAAAAACTGTTTCTAAATGTTCCTAAAGAAAATTACAGGACAGCTAGCACATCTTGGAGAAGCCTCTTTTAAAATTGGGAGCTAAGGTTGCTGATGTATGAAATTAATTCCAGTTCAGCTGGAGATTTTTCAAAACTCAAAAATCGGCTTGAGCTGAAAATACTATAGTCTTGGTATCTAAAAAGGTAAATTGATTGTACTGAATACCCAAATAAGAAAGTATCCAGGAGCTCAACTTGCAAGCCAATTTTAATCCATTTTCCCAAATCTCTGTAAAATTTCCACTCTGTTAAACCTAGCCAACTTCATGTACTAATATAATTTATAGAATGCACACCACCATCAAGTAAAAGGTGGTTTAGTGGTAGATTAATATACTGCCACGATGCAGTCCCGGGTTCGATTTTCGGCCCGAGCAATTCACGGGGGAGCTGTGAGGATTCTTGCGCCCATGTGATGGTGGGTCCATCATAATCAACCGATCTTACGGATGAAAAAAGCGCTTCTGAGCTCTTCGACTTTTTTCTTTCCTCTCGTTTAATTACAAAACTTTTAAATAATAGTTATTACTTCTAAAACTTACCAGCACCAGTGGTCTAGTGGTAGAATAGTACCCTGCCACGGTACAGACCCGGGTTCGATTCCCGGCTGGTGCACTTACTTTTTTTTTTCTTTTTTTTTTTCAAACTCGATTCACTTTGAAAATGCATCCTTTTGTTTTTTTCCCTACCTTTTTACTTCTAATATGGAAAATTCAAAACCGTAACAGTAGCCAATTTGATGTCACAACTAATAGACTGCTGAGGAAACACCAAACCAGTCAATGCAACATACATCCCTTTTGATAATTAAGAAAAGTCGACTACTTTCCAGCTATACTTTCTATCTTTGAATATATGACATACTTGTGCCCCTTCATCCTTATGAAGCACGAAATGTAATCTATTTATATTTGATTTTATTGCCAATTATAACTAGTCAAGATCAAATCCATGGCGTCTCTATAAAAGTTGTTTATTTTTTCTTAGTAATCTTTTATTACAAGATAAAGATGTTGAACCTGTTTTTACTATTAGAAAAATAGGTGTGTATAAATTCTATATTATATTAAATAATATATAAACATAAACGTGATTAAACTTTACATATAATCATAAATATAAAATGTAGAAATTATATTAAAATCAATTTTTAGATCGAGATTATAATTGAACTCTATGCTTTTATCAAATGTAAATGTATTTTAAAAAAATAAAATTGTATTTAAATTGTGAAAAAACACATTTACAATTTCCATTCAAAAAATAAAAATTAATTAAAATCAATTTAATTTTTCTTACATTTACAACCTCGGAGCACAGAATAAATATATTAGTTACATTATAATATAACCAATTTGGAAAATTGTGGTCACAGATTATAATTGGAAAGTAGCTGAGGGAAAATATTGTTTCAACCAACATTAGGCATAAGTTGGCAGTTCCTCACAAGTCATAAACACGGTTCTAGCTTTCCTTCCGACTATTGGAATCTTTTGTTGTTGTTGATCAACCAAAGGACTTTGAATAATGTACTATTGCTCGTCAACCACGACCTTGAAAATTGCTTTTCTTTTCCTACTCTTTCTTTTTTTCCCCTCTCTTCTTTCTGAGGCACATGGTGAAGAAATAAGACAACTTTCTCATGTATCAATATTCAATAATCGCTTCGAAGTTAGGGTTTAAGGAAGCAGCAGAAAGAGCAACAGTAATAGCTGTGGCAAAAGAAGACCAACCATGGAATGGAAGTGCTCTCAAAAGTCTCTCTCGTAGTGGCTTTTGCACTTTTATTGCCTCGTTTTTGCATCTCAGAAACCAACATGATAAAATGCAATAGAGGGGAAGATATGTATCTATATCTCCATGTATTTGGTTATAATGCAGCTGTTGTTTGTGGAAATTGACCCTTTCTGACTAATACTTCCACTCTTGAAGAGTTAGACCCTCTAATTGATTTGGTGGTTTGTTTTATTCTTTTTTTTTTTTTTGATGAAATGGTGGTTTGTTTTATTCTCACCTAAAGGGGATTTACCTTCCAGGATGCTGGCAGGACATGTTGCACTGAATTTCATGTAATGCCACGTGGGCGAATCTCAATTAATTATTCTAGGTACTTTATAGCATCTTCAATAGAATACGAATTGTTAAAATTAACATGCCATATAAACAAATATAGATATTATTTTTAAAAAAATGCACTCCAATAATAATGTCTATAATAAATATCGAGCTAGTGTAGTTTAGACATTGTCAAGAAGAATATCTATTTCTGGAAGCTCTATCAGACATTATTAAATTTTTTAAAATGTAAAATTTACCTTAAAATTTTAATTTATTTAAAAATTAAAAATATTTAATTAATTAATAATTATAAATAGTGTTTGTGCACATTATCATTGAAAAATGATTTTTGAATTGAATATGCATTTATACTACATAAATTTAGACAATATTTATTTCTATATCATATATATAACAATGCACGTTCACAATTAAAAATGCTCTTGGCCACTTAAAATTGCCCTAAAAAAACAAGTTTTTTCTTTTCATTTTCCTTCTTGCTTCCAACAAAAAGCAAGTACTGGAACAATTTTTCCTCCTTTTTTTTTTATTGCTAAAAGCAACTTCTTGACAATTCTTTCCCCTTTAGATTATTTGCACAAATGCCCTATGAACTATGATCTTTGTTGTAAATTGCCTCGTGAATGAAATTAGCCAGTGCGCCATGACTTTTCCAAACAGTTGCTCGGGACCAATTTGTAATTTTTCTCTTCATTTTTACATATTATAATGTTAAAGGAGGTTGGAAACTATGGTCATTTTGTCAGAATGTCAGTGTTGCACCTTTTTCAACTCTTCCAATATTATAATCTCAAGAAAAAGAAAAAAGAAAAAAAAAAAGAAGGAAACAAAAATTAAACGAATATCGTTATAGAGGACAGTTTGGAAAGTTGATAGGTACTACTGCTAATTTCATAGTTCATCATGAGTAATTTGTACATTCGTACAAATAATCTTTTTTCTTTTGGTGAAATAGCAAGTACTTGACAATTTTCAACCAAAAATAAAAAGTTTTTGACCATTGCCTTCATGGAGCATTTTGGTTGCAATTATGGGATTCTAAAATCGGCCCCAGTGTATGAGAAAACATATGTGTTTGATGTATTAATTTATTGATAAAAACTAAAGAAATCTTTTTACTTTTAATATTGTTAAACCATTTATTTAAAGAAGCCCACCTCCATACGTAGTTTTAAAGCTTTTTTCTTATAATACAGGTATTTAGCAGTTAATTTATATGTCACTTTAACACTTTGTTTGAATTAAAGAATGGAAATGAAAATTTTATTGAAAAAAAAAGAAAATAAAGGAAAGAATAATTATTAATAATAACTGTTGTTTGGATGACTATTAATGAAAATAAAACAATAGTGAAAAAATATTTAATACAGTTTATATTATTAACAAAAATATACCTTTCATATTATTTACAAAAATACCTTTCATATAAAATATCTCAAGGGTAATTTTGAAATATTCAGAAGTTTCATTGAAACATTTTCCCTTTCCTTCTATTTTCTTTTCTATTAATTTTGGATGGAAAACAAAACCAGTTAAAACAAAAAGAATAATTCCTTCCTATTCATTATTTATTCTTTCCTTTCCACGCTTTTTTAACTATACAAACAAGAAAATTAAATCTTTCTTTTACTTTGCCTCCTATTTTATCAATCCAAATATAATGTAAAAATATTAACCAATAAGAGAAAATTAAAGAATAAATAAATAATTGGATGATATAAAACAGACATATTCTGTCTTTTTTTGTTTCTTATCAATTCCATTTCCAAATATAACCCAAATCAATTTAAGTAATTAGAAGATTACTAAAAAATCTATTTCTTTTTAACCCTTATCAAAATATGGCACTTGATAGCTTAGATACTTTAGACAGATATAGCAATGTGCAAACGTGCATCAGACCTGTGGCTAAAAGCATATATATCCATTACATTGCGGTACACATCATACAAGCACTGTGTTTTTGGGTCCAACACCTTCTAATATGTCAACCGCATAAATCCAAGCTAATCCCATGCTCTCAGCTCTTCTGCACTGGCCTCTCTCTCTCTTTTTTTTTGGGTACCCTGTTTCACACATGGCAAAATTCATTTGCCTAAGGCCCTCCAACATGGATCTTCATTTTCTGATGGAATCTGACGTGGATTTGCCACGTCTTCTTTCTGAAAATCTTTTTGAATGCATTTTTACCCATAAAATCTTTATTTTTATTTGTTTATAAACGTAGTATCATAAATATATATGTTTTGAATAGGTCAATAATAGTGATCAGTGTGTCAAAGTGGTGCACTAAAAAGAAGCATTTTGTACCCAGTGAGTGGAATCTGGACAGCGGCTGAATATTCTAAGGGTTTAAACCGAACCATTGTTTTGATTTCTTTACGTCATTTCCTTCACGGTTTGGCAAGGAGATTAATATGTTAATTAAGCCTCTGCTATGCAATTTTTTATGTCATATATATTTTGGTGGATGCTATTAGGCCACGCATATGTATATTAATCAGTTAGGATTCATTTTAATTAGGTGTTTCTGCAATACGAATCAAAGACTCAGTTTTGACTCTTCTTTTTATGTACAGTTGAAGTTTAGCCAAAAACAGAAATTCAAAATATTTGCCCATTTTTGTTTTTGTGGTATATAACCTAACTTCTTCTGACATCTCACTGAAAATTACAAAACCTTGTTGAAGATGGACTATAATTTTGATAGTCCAAATACGGCATAAGAAAGTCCTTTGGGGGCACATTTGGTTTTAATCCACCCATTTTGCAATAAGAAAATTAAGAACTTATGTTCAAAGCCACATAACAATAGTCCTCAGCACCCAAAAAAGAAAAGGAAAAAAGAAAAATAAAATATAAAACAGAAGCAAGACCTGAAAAAGAAGAGGAAAAGTTTTCTTTTTTGTAAATTAATCAATTCGGATTTAGTTTCGTTAAATTAACATGTTCCAAATCTCTATGATACATCTTTGCAGCACTGGATTTAATGAGACAATGCAAATAAGAGATTAGCAAGATCAGCTTTCATTACACAACAAACATATTCAATTCTTAATGCAAATCTTCTTTCATTTTTTTTTTCCTGCTAGAAAAATTTCAGAGACAACCATGCAGCATGTGATAAAATCACAGCAGGTGATACAGTGTAGATTTTGCTGCCACTAAAAAAGGAGAAAAAGAGATAAAAATATTGAACATAAATGAAATAGATCTGAGGAATGACGAATGTGCAGCAAACCCAGATGACTGCATGCATGCCAGGTGTACATTAGATTAAAATTTATGGGCCTTCGTGGGAAGATCGATGCTTGTTTGCTGCCTCAGATTCTGAAAAACCCACACGCCATAAATGTGATTTTGCATCAGAATCGAATATTAATTAAAAGCTTAATTCATTAAAATTTTAATATTATCGTTTGCTGTTTTCATCAAAAAAAAAGAGGAAACAATTCAGTGGTAGTGCCACGAAGCAGTATGCATTGGGAACAGTCAATTAGCATCATCCATCTAAGCCGTCTGATTATTATATTTAATTACATCCAAGAAACTTCCTAAATATGGAGTAGTAGGTGACAAGTAGGTCCCAGAAGCACTATTGTATAAAGTCCTTGGCCTTAATTAAACTGATTTAGGAGAAATTGAGTTATAAAAAATAATGTTAACCTCATGGATCATCACGATAAATAACACCCTTAAATAATAATAATAATAATAATAACAATAATAATATGTTATAAGGATCTCTTAAATGTCTGTCACGGTGTGTGAGTTTTTGAAGGGACAGAACTGTTCCTCTGCATGTGCTTTGTGCTTCCTCTGTTTTAAGCTCCCAAAGTCTTCCTTCCTCTTTGTCCCATTGATCCCACAAAGCAACCAACTTTCTCTCTCTATCTCTCTGTCTCTCTTCCCCTAAAAAGTCAGAGTTTCACTGAAATTTATAAAAAGAAACAAAAACCGAACACAGTTTTTCGATCTCTCTGTCTCTCTACCTCTCAAATACCAAACATGTCTCAACCTTCATCTTCTTCTCCTGTATGGTTGTATTCTTATATAAAGCTTAAATTCTTTAGTCGAATCCGACGGTTCCTACGTTCCAAAACTGCTCGCAAGCGATGCATTTCCACCGATGGATTCGAAACGCCAAAACTCAGCAAAGGGGTCAGCTGCAACAGCGAAGTAGAAGTTGCTGAAGTGGTTATGGAGATGAAGATGAGTGGTGAGGATGACACTGTGGGGTTGCAGAGGGCCGTGAAGAGGCTTCACTTCGGGAGCTGGGAAGAGAAGGAGATGGCGGCTAAGGAGATTCAGAGATTAGCGAAACAGGACGTCAAGGTCAAGAAGTTGGTGGCAGAGCTTGGTGTTATACCTGTCTTGGTAAACATGGCGGCTTCGGATGTCATCGATCGCCGTCGTCTAGCAATCATGACTCTGATCCAGCTCGCTATTGGAACTTACACGTAAGTTTTTAATTAATTAAATCCCTCATACTAAACAATTTCTTTCTTCATTTGTTTTTTTAAAACTCATTTCGTCTATTCCATAGGATTAAGAATTTTAGCGTTTTAAAATTTATTTATTTTCCCCTTAATTTTTTTATTAGTTGAAATTAGAAATAAAAAAGATAAAAGGTTGGCTCTTAATGCCTAAGGGATTGAAATGATGAAGTTCTTTGAAGTATGGAGAATTAGTGAAAACTTTTAGTTATTTTTTTTTCAGAAGAAAATATATTCCGTGAAACCAATTAAAGGTTTGTGACTGTGGGTTCGTGACCATGTTCTGTAACAAATTTTGGAAGTTAATTTGATAAAATAACATGTTTCCTCAAAACACCAAGTATATAAGACAAGAAAATAATAGGATAATAGATAAGTAGTGGAAAGCATTCTGTGTCTATTGAACATATGAGAGCATTCACTATTCAGTGGTAGCTGCGGTCTTTGGCCGTAAATGGTTGGTAGTGTCCCACCTTTGTTAAATTCTGAGCCAGTTCACACAAAACAAATGTCTCTCTCAAGAAAACTAACGAGGAGGATAACAAATATTTCAAAAAGAAATCGAGTATGATAGTGACTTTATAATGATAACAACGAGGGCATTAATTCCTTCTACCATTTTCAGTATTTTCAATATTTATTGTAATTAATGGCATTTTAAAGTTTACAGGATTTAGATATTTGACTGTAAATAGATATGTATATCTTATGGGTCAGTTTGAAGGGATAGAAAAGAATAACTTTGTTTTTGACTGGCTGCTTTGCAATTCTTTGAACTTGACTCTAGAAACGGCAGCCTACCAAAATGAATCTACTCATTATACTTTTTAATTGGGTTAGTGGGTCTTATCCTGAAAAGTGTTTTCATTTCATTCAATATTGCATTTTTATGACTGCATTTTTCTTTCTTCAATAATCTAGAGAAACAAACAGGAACACCACTAAGAATATAAACCAAGTTCATGAACCGAGAATATATATATATATATATATATATATATATATATATATATAAGCAATGCGACTTTTCCTTTTGAGAAAATCTGGATTTAGATGGAAAAAGCAATACAATAGGGTACCATTATTAGTGGCAAATTGGTTGAGCAATTATTTTGTAGCAAGTAAAACAAAAATTGCATTAAAATAAGTATTTAGAAGTGGCCGCAGGGTGCGCTGACTGTCCTCAGGTTTTCAACTGTGAAAGAGTTGGAAATTGGTAGCGATGTTTTTATCAAAGCAACATATTGTCTTTAAAAAGGGACAAATAACAGCTTGTGACATTTTTGGTAGTTGTTCAGATTCCATCTGATCTTTTGGGTAGATTTAAAACTCCATTTGTTGACCTCTACTTTCAAACAACAGATCTCAAATCTTAGAATCTCATTGACTTCACTCTGCTATAAAATTCTTTTATCTTTATTTGGTCAGATTGGCGTGCTTGTTCTGACTTTTATAATAATTGGAAATCCCTTTTAATATTTTCTGAGTAAGTATTCAATAATGGGGGCAGTTTTGGTTTCCTATCTACCTTTGAATTATTGTGCGTGCTTGTTTTGGTACCTTTTTTTTATTTTTATTTTTATTTTATGGAATGGATTTTAAAGCCATTATTAACTTGAATCAATATATTATTGTTTTGAAATAGTCCTTTTTTTTTTTGTGGAAATAAGAAATCAATTTGTTTGTTATTTTTTCTTCAGAAACAAAGCTCTTACGGTGGAGGCAGGAATTTTATCGCAACTACCGAAAAACGTTGATGCTCTAGACGAATCAACAAGGCGCGAATTTACTGAATTATTGTTGATGTTATCTTCATTAGCAAATACACCTTTTTCTCTAGCCTTATCGGAAATTGTCCCATTTATAGTTGGTATGCTGGAGTCAGCTCATTCAAGTATTGAAACCAAAGAGTCATGTTTAGGCACTTTGCACAACCTCTCCACAGCTTTCGACAGTGCAGGGCCTTTAGTCTTTAATGGAGTAGTCGAAACTCTATTGAAGCTATTGCCAGTAAAGGAACTTTCTCAGAAAGCTCTTGCAACACTAGGGAACTTGGTGGTGACATTAATGGGAAAGAAAGCCATGGAACATAGTCCAGTTGTGCCAGAGAGGCTGGTAGAGATTTTGACATGGGAAGAGAAACCCAAATGCCAAGAGTTATCAGCTTATATTTTAATGATTTTAGCCCACCAAAGCTCAGCTCAGAGAGAAAAAATGACTGATTCAGGAATTGTCCCTGCACTTATTCAAGTGGTTTTGCTTGGGAGCCCATTAGCTCAAAAGAGAGCATTGAAACTATTACAGTGGTTTAAGGATGAGAGGCAAGCAAAAATGGGGCCTCATTCTGGGCCACAGACAGGAAGGATTCCAATGGGTTCACCTGTAAACAAAAGAGAAGCTCAAGAAGGAAAGAAAATGATGAAGAATTTGGTGAAACAGAGTCTATATAAGAATTTGGAAATGATAACAAGAAGAGCTAATGCTGCTGAGGATTGTTCTAAGCTCAAGGCATTGGTAATCAGCACAAGCTCCAAGAGTTTGCCTTACTAATTGAAGTATACACAAATTTTTAACATACTTCATTATTTTTTTTTAGACTTTCATCGGAAAAAAATGCTATTCTTTGACAAATAGCATATATTTGATGGGGAAGGATTTGTAAACATTTTCCAGAGAGGGAAACAAATTATAAAGTCGTGGAAAATAGAATGCATTTCTTGTGCATATAAAGCTACGATCACAACTTGATTTTTTTAGAGATACTGGACTAGTGATTTAGCCCTTCCTGCATATACAAGTAAAATAGTTGCAATTAAAATGTTATACTTCTACCTTTTTATTGTTTTCTGAAATTGTAGTAGTATGAAAAGCTACTTCTACATTTACATGTATGAACATAAAATGCAGTATTCAAAAATTAAAAATCAATGCTTAAGCTAGACAATTATCACCAAACAGTGGCTGAAGAAAGATAAAAATTGGGAAAATATATGTTTGTTTTTGTTTTGTTTTAAAAAAAAAAAAAAACTAGAAAGAAAATACAGAGGATATAAAATGATCAAGAAAATAATACAAGGCATAGATAAGCCTTTCTTATAGGCATAAAACTCAACTTTTAAATATCTGTCAACTAAGTAAAGTGGATTCTTGCTAAAAACTCTGTAACCTATTATCTCCCGATAGAAAAGAATAGAATCCATAAAAAAAAAAGGCAATAAAAGAAAAAATGAAAAACAAAAAAAAAAGTCCGAATGAGCAAAGCAAACGACAAGCCGTATAATTGCATAATAAAACGACAACTTTGAGTGAGACGACACACCGGGACCGGGTAATGTGAGGGGCTGTATAGAAATACAAACAGAGCAGAGAAAATGTTCCTAGGGTTTATATACTGTTCCAGTGTTGTCTAACCATCTATCACCCCTCGTTCCGCAACACCATGGATTTCAGCAAGAAGCGCAAAGCCGAAGAGAACGGCAACGTTGTCAGCGCCGACAACACTCCCACCGCCACAACCACAACCACGATCATCTCTCCTGAAGACGCGCGCAAGCTCCTCCAGCCCTTCACTCAGGACCAACTCATCGACATCCTCCAAAACGCCGTCGTTCGCCACCTCGACGTACTCGAAGCCGTACGCTCGGTTGCCGATCGTGATTCCACGCTCCGTAAGCTTTTCGTCCGCGGCCTCGGCGCGGAGACCACCTCCGAGTCCCTGCGCGCTCTCTTTTCCACCTACGGCGACCTCGACGAGGCAATAGTTATCTTTGACAAGGCCACGGGAAAGTCTAAAGGGTATGGCTTTGTGACCTTCAAGCACGCCGATGGTGCCCTTCTGGCTCTGAAAGAACCCAGCAAGAAAATCGACGGTAGGATCACCGTCACCCAGTTTGCCGCCGCGGGAGTGAACAGCGCAGCCTCTGGGGGCGATGTCTCGGCAAGAAAGATATATGTAGGGAACGTGCCGTTTGATGTTTCTTCAGAGAGACTTTTGAGCCATTTCCTGATGTACGGGGAGATAGAGGAAGGACCATTGGGATTCGATAAGGCAACTGGAAAGTCGAAGGGGTTTGCTTTCTTTGTATACAAGACCGAGGAGGGTGCAAAGGCTGCGCTTGTGGATCCGATGAAGAATATCGATGGGCATCAAGTGGCTTGTAAATTGGCTGTAGATAACAAGAAGAGCAAAATTGGAGCTCAACCCACGAGTGGGCTCACTGGGGATGGCGTTCCAGCTCCTCATTCTTCTATGCCGGGTTCATATCAGGGCTCCCAATATGGTGCTCCGCCACCGGGTGGTTTATATTCGGGATTTCCTGGTGGGCATCATGGGCAGGGTCCTCCTCCATTGCCTGGTGCTAATTATGCACTAAATTCATCAATGCCATCATCTATGGGTGGGGTGGGATTGTCGTCCATTGGGAACCAGGTACCATCTTCAGTGAATAATGGTGTTGGGTATGGTGCAAATTATGGTGGTGCGTATGGCGGGCCAACAGCTGGGGAGTTTGGTGGCCGATTGCCTCCGAGTTCTATGCCTTCTGGAGGATACCCAGATGGTTCACATTATGGTTTAACATCGTCGGCACTTCCAGCACAACATAACCAACCTCCTCCTGTGCCAAGAGTTACGCCTGGAGGGATGTACCAGGGCTTGCCACATTACTATTGAGGTATTCTTTTCCATTGTATTTTTGTTTAGGTAACTTATCTTACTTTTCCTTTTGCTGTTTTTGGTTTACTCTTATATGTCTTCTACTTTGGTTTTAACTCCTTTATTGTTTTGCAAAACGTTGTCTTTTGTGGTAACAATATGTTTGTATTTGTATGCGTGCAAATTTTTTACTACATGTTTTATTGCTTAAATATCTGTATTGATGGCACATCTTTGTTTGTGAAGGCTTTGCAGTACTTCATAAGAGGTTGGATGGTCGTATTTTCTTTTTTGCAAGCTCAAATCTCTATATTGTTTGCTTCAACGTTGATTACTGGTTTGAGTTATCAATGGGTATTTGGTTCAGGTCTATGAGAAGCTTCTTGGGAGCAAATGCTTTAAATGCTTATGGTGATTTCGTGAATGCAGACAGTGAAATTCTTGGATTGATTATATGGACTGCTGTAAATTTGTTGGTGCTTCACTTCATCTGCCTCTATGAGCTGTGCTTTAAGTTTTAGTGGATCTTGATCTTAAATGTAGTACGTATTTGAAGGTGTAGTGAAACTTTTGTTATTAAGTGATTTGCTTAAAAGAGTTTTATATTTTATTAATTGAGAATCCTTTACTTACCTGTTTTTCCAGCATAAGTGTTAGTTCTGTCACATGCTGTAACACTATTACCTGATAGTGTATGTATCTCTGATTAAACAAGGAACTTAGATAAGATTTACATGTTTTTTATGTGATATTTTGTGATTCATCCTTTATGTTTGATGAGGACAACCTTTATGACCAATCACAATCTACAAGAATTATTCCATCTAGTATGTTCTAGCATGATGTATATCCTTCTATGTAAACTTATACGCTCCAGTTTCTGTTTGTTTATGAGGTAACTGGAAGCCTTTTATTTTTTTACTTTTTGTTTTTGTGTGTGCCTATGTTTCCTGTCTATCCTTTTCTCAAAAGTTCTTTTTTCTTAAAGGTTAAATTCCATTAGTAAGGAATGTTCTTTATGGAAGTTCGCCACCTTATGTTAATTCCATAGTTTGTTGTTGATTCAATAATTTTTCTCTGGTAGTTGAATAGCTTGGTATCTTTACTTTCTGCATTTACTGATTGCTCAAGAGATCACATAGTAATGTTGAAAGGCGTACCGTTATGGAGTACATGCTAAATTTATTACTTTGTATTTCCTTAATTTTCTCTTCTTTTTTGACCTTTTTAGAACTGGCATATCATATTGAAATCATGTCAAGTCTATTAAACTAGGCTTAACTAAGCTAGATTTGATAATATTTTGGTTGGGTATGCTCAACTGGAATTTCTTTTGCTGTTCGATTTTACTTTTATGATGCTTCTTTACAGTTGTGATGAGGTTATAGTGCTCTACCCACTCATGTTGTTTTGGTTTTCCTTGTGGTCAGCCCCTTCTTGTATTGTCTTGTACCATTTTTTTAGTCTGACAAAAAACTTATATTGTCTAAATTTAATTTTTTCTGTTGGTCAAACATCCACTAGTTATATGTTTTCTGGTGTTGTGAGAGTTTTATTTGGGCATATACTTTATCTATGTTCTTGTAGAGATCAGCTACTTGCAGTTCATTTTAAAGACAAGCCTAAATTAGCATTTTTCTTGTGATGCTATGTAGCTTTTTTGTGGCCTTGGTTTGACCGCATATTGTATTTGCCTCATTGGGACCTTATTTGTGTCGGACTGATGCTTCTCTTCTTAGTTACAATCTTTAAGTTTTTGGACATTTTTCAAGTGATAGGTGACCAGAAATCGTTCTTTCACGCTATACTCCTACTAGTTATGGAATTTACACATGGATATTCTGACAGTGTAAATCTTATATTTAGCGAAACCTTTTGTCCAACTCTTCGATTTCAAAAGCAGCATAGGGTGAAAAAATTTCTTTGAATAGTTTTGCTATAATAGTTGGAGACATTGATGTGTGTGGAAGCCATACTTACCTATATATGCCATGCCTTGTGAGATTTGTTTGCTTGTGTATATGTTATGGCTCATGCTTTCCTTTATTGGCTGGCGAGACTAATGACTTTGGAGCTGGCTTTCCTTTTCTTTATTGGTGGAACCAAAAACGAATGCCCTTTTGGAAGCTGGGATGCTGATTTGGTGTGCCAAATGCTGTTTGGAGGACGAAAGAAGCCATAAGCAACATCTGACTCAATGATTTGGACATGTATTTAGTCATCTAATTCTAATTGTACATTTGGCACAGTTGCCTAACATCTACTAAATAATAATAATAATAATAATAATAATAATAATAAATTAGTAATATTACTCCACAAATATATCATCATTTTCTTTGCCTTTTAACCTTATCTTCGTAAAAGTAATATTTCTTGGCTTCTACTAGCTGTTTCACTTTACTTTGAGCCAATTTTTGATTCGTAACCAGACTGGTTTTTCTCGCTTGGACCTCGTTAGATTCTGGAATTTGAAAACAATGTTTAGTTTCAATTCTTGATAGAAAGCTCTCTTTCTACATATCTCTCCATAATTAATTTTATTCTTATTTTATAAGTTTCTTTGAAAACAATGTTGTCTTTTGGCATCAAAACAGAAAAAAATAAAATAAAAGTAAGAAATACTTTCGTTGCTAATAAAAGGGTTTTAATTTATATAATGGAATAATAATAAAAATTTAAACAAATGGAACTGCAAATAATTTTTAATAGTTGGATTAAATAATTTATTTTAGAACGTTTGGATGATATCCCCTTGCACATTGTTTATTTATTTATTTACGCTTGGAAACTCATGATATAGTCATATAGGTTGCTTACATGAACAATATTTTTTTGGTTATAGGCTCATGATCTACCAGTAAGAAAAAACATGACCTTGGATTGATCTCTTTTCATTTGAAATACAAAAATTAAATGTAACAAGCATATAGCATAAATAACAAGAAAGCATTTATAGGCATTGTTATTATTTTTTTAATATAAATGTTATTATTATTAGAGAATATTTGTCTTCAAGATTTTGATAAAGAAAAGGCCGTGTTTGAGATTTCTGATTTGTTACCGAAGTTTTACTCCCGTTGAAGATCGATAATAAACCTAATCCATATTTCTTCTAGTCAATCATTCTCTTTTTCTGAGCCAAACTTTGCCTAAAGTTTTCGATTTTCGATTATCCTTATTTGTTGACCCATGTATTTTCACCTGGAAAGTGGAAAACTTTAAACCCAATTCCAAGATAAAATAAACCAAAACTCGTTTTCCGTCTAATTTATTGCTAAAGTGGAAGGATTTGGAGTTTGATAAAAATGGGGATTAAAATCAATGGTGGTAATAAATTTTAAAAATAATTCTAAAAGATTTTTTTTTTTGAATAAAAAAGAAAGAAAAAAACTTGATTGAGTTAATAGTCTTTTTTATTTATTTATAAATAATTGAGTTAATAGAGTCAACTCAAAGTTGCATATGAAAAAAAAGAAAAAAAAGAAAAAGAAAAAAGTAGTAGTAGCACTCCAATAGGAAACAAAGTCAGACTCAGAGCTACGCTAAGTGACCCAAAAAAAAAAGTTATCTACTTTTTCTTTTATTAAAATATATAACTGTATAAACTTCTGTCCTTTATCAGTCTCTCTGCGTTTCCACTTTTTCCTGTGTAAGCTGCTCTTTTATTTTCTTTCTTTTTTTCTATATTAATCGTCACTTGTGAGATTTTTTGGCTTTACTTATGTTTAATTGAATTGAATTTGCATGAAATTTTCTATTTCTCAAGCTTTTAGCTCTTAGCTTTTGGGTTTTTCTGTTTTTATTTTATGAAACTTGTTGGTTAGAATATTCAATTTTAATTTTTAATTTTTTCACGAATGCTTCTTCTCAATTATTTCTTACGGTATTGATATTTTTCTTGTTTAATGTCATGGTGGCCTCTTCTCAGATATTTTTCTTGTTTAATATCTGTTAAATGCTTGAACTTATTTTGTCTACTGTATTTTCTGAATTAAGGATGACTGGAGACCTTCTTGACTAGTGAATTGTGGTAAACTCTTTGTGCTATATGTTTTTCTTTTGTTCTTAGCTAATTTTAGTCTGGTTCATTAGAAGCTGTCTAATATATCTTCTCCAAATTACAGACTGCTGTAACAATCTTTGTGGTTGGCTATGTAGTTTTTCAATTGGCAGCTGGAAGGTTATGAGCCTTGTTTGCATCTAAAAGTTAGATCACAGTTTTTTTCTTTTTTGCTTCAAATTGGTTGACAAATTCTTAGGCATGGACTGGATGACGAGCATGTATGAGAAGATTGAAGCTAAGTTCTTGGAGTTGGAAGAGGTCATAGAGAAGGTATTTTCCTTTTATTTCACAAAAACTAGTGTCTTGGTTTTATTTTCAACTTGTCAATGTTCTTGTTCTTAATATTTTTGGTGTTCTGAAAAATGTCCGGTTTTTATGTCTAGTGGACATGTTTTGATGCTCGCCTTTCAGGTGGTAAAGTAACAAAGAATTAAAGCTTCTTAAATTTCTGAAACTGGTTAATGTTAATAATGCTAAGATGACCAAAATTACTTGATATACAATAACCCAGACCTCCCATGTCTTTCATGTGGGTGTTTCTTAAGGCAAATTTATTACTTGTATGACCTAGCATAGCTACAGAATGTCATCCCTAATTGCTGCTAATTTTTCCATCACAAAATATTTCATTGTTGGACAGGAAATATCTGAATTTGTTCATTGCCAGTTGGAAACAAACATTATGAAGGATGATGAAAAGGTAGGGGAAACTCCTGTCTTGTCTCTTGTACAAGACACTAATGATGTAAACTCACAAGGAATTCCACTCCTGTTATCCTTTACGGAATCTCTCAAGGCTAGTCCTTCTTTATCTCCAGAGGGAACTGTTGATATTACGAAACCCAAGTGCCTGTTTCTGTCAGGTGCAGTCTTCACTGAAGAAAAATATACAAGTAATGAATTATTGTTCGTTGAACCCGAACATGTGGATCTTGAAACAGAATTGGATAGCAGAGTTAAGGTGTTCCAGTCATCTCCTGAGGAATATGTTGAGGGCATTCTTTCAGAAAAAACCACTGATATTGTTAAAGCAAAACGGCCATATGAGTCAGACGTAATCTCCCATGAAGGAAAAGATACAAGCAATGACTCTCTGTTTGTAGAATGCCATTATCTGGATCTTGAAACAGAATTGGATAACCGAGGAAAGACGTTTAAGTTATCTTCTATGAAATCTGTTAAAGACATAGAGGAACCTGTTCATATTGTCAAGTCAAAATGCCTGCTTAAGTCTGACGCAGACTTCCCTGAAGAAAAAGATGCAAGCAAGGAACCATTATTCAATGAAACCCATATTGTGGATCTCGTAGCAGAATTGAACATTGAATCTGAGTCCTCTGAGGTGTTACTCCCAGCCTCAGATGGTAGAGTGTACCGTGCTTTTGTGAAAACAGGGAAAGACAGAAGTAACTTTGTAGAAGCCTGTGTTCATGTTTCAGGTAACATACCATCCTCCAATTCTGTTAATTTGGTTTGAAATTCTCTAGCTGGGGCAGTAGCTGGACCTTTTCCTACTGCCAGCACAGATTTCAATTGGTAATTGGTAAATAGGGACTATCATGATTTTGGGTGCTTTGTATTGCTTTCTGCTGATTTCCACATTGGCTGGCCCAGAAAAATTTTCAGACTATGTCACCATATCTGTGAAGGCCTATATGAATCAAGAGGCTTATATTTTATGCAGAAGATTATAAATTATCATTTCTTCTGTTTCTCCTATCATTTAATCCTCTTCTCCTGTGTTCTTTATTTTGTTTTATTTGGTTCGTGTTGTAATTATCTTGTTCTATTTGTATGCGTCAAGTTACTTGCGCACTTGATCAAAGTACAGACTTATATTATATGGTCCCCATAAGTTAGATTTTGCGCTGCTGATCCTTGTGCAAAGTTATACTGCCAGTCTTGACATGTCAACTTCAACTAAAGAATAAAATGGCGGTTTTGATTTCTTTACTTCATTACTATAATTATTAGTCATTATCCTTGGGGTCATTTTGCATTCATTTATCCACCACTGAAAGATACAATTCAGTTTTAAGATAATGTATGTTTTCTGCTTGCTTCAGAAAGTTCTGATGGTTGTATATCAGAAGAGGGTGGGGATATTGACATCAACCAGGAAATCTTCTTAATTGGTAAATCAGCTGATGATTTGAAGCTCGATGGAAGTTGTATTCTTGTAGATGGTACTGAGGTTGACTCGAGCACTCATAAAGCAGAAAAACCTTGGTCTTACAAGGTTTGATTTCTCGCTCTTGGTACTTACATGATTGATATATCTTGAAGCTGGGAGTAATTTTGTTTTGTAAATGTGCAAGCACTAGTAAGCACTAATAGTACCATGTTCAAGTTAGAATCGGAATTGGCCAGATATATAATAACACTAATGTGTCATGCAAATACTGATTTTATTTCACTTTCTGGATTTTTCAGAAGAAGATTCAGTATGTCGCTTCAAAATTGAGGTTAGCGAAGAAGCAGGACTACGAGCAGCTAGCTAAACAGCATGGGGATATCAATGGAGGATTGGATCATCAACAAGAACAAAGTTTGGCGACTACATTCACTCGGACTGAAAAATCTAAGTTGTGCCAAAACGAATGGGAGATAGTTTAGATAAAGCTTACAGCTGCAGGGAAGATGGAAAGTTTAGTAGTTTAGGGACAATGAGTTGCTTTTAGAATGGTTGTAACTTAGAAATCCATTCGTGCGGTTGGAATATAATTTAATTTTTTATTTTATTATTATTTTTTTACGGGTTTTGTTCTTAGAGATTTTGTCTTAAACTTCAAAATCAAGTTAATAGAAATAGTAAAATTTGATATGGCTACCATATTGTTGAACGCATTTTTTGGTGAAATAGAAGAATGAAAAGAGTTGCATTACATCAAAAAATGGCTTTATGTTAAACAAAACGATTAGCCCAAAAAAAAAAAAGAAAAAAAAAAAAGAGACTTGGATGCTGACGTGGAACCCAGGATTTGTGAGTACAATTTCTATGGTGAGAATTTTTTTCTTTGTTTTTTTTTTTGGGTAATAATTTCTAAGTTGAGAATTAAAAATAAAATAAAATAAAAATAAAAAGAATGTGGGCGTAGACGGAGTAGTAGTGTAGGAAGGTTAGAGGACGCGGGAATATGGCGAACGGTTGGTTGGGTCCTTCGTCGTTGGGTAAGACACCTCACTTCCTTCAAATCCCTTTCCCACTGGCTTATAGGCCTCCTTCCATGGCTGCCTTTTCCTCCTCGAACCTTAACCATTGCCGTTCCTCTTCGAACCCTAACCCTCTTCCTTCTCAGCCATCTTTGCTCGTCTTCTCAGGTCTTTTTCTTCTCTCCTTGTTCAATTTTATGCCTATTGCTTGCTTAAATTCAGCGCTTACGAGCCAAGTTTGGATTGCGGTTGTTCCAGGTGGCACTGCGTTCAATGGCATTGTGGAGGAGCTCAAGAATTTCACGACCCGTGTCGCTCATGTTCTCCCTGTTTCTGATGATGGAGGAAGCACAGCCGAGATTGTCCGAGTCCTTGGTATTTCTATTCTACTGCTTTCTTTTTATGTAAATTATTTAGTTCCTAGTAGTAGTAGTCAGAAATTACCTTTAAACGGTTGGATTTGTCTTAGGTGGTCCTGCTGTTGGAGATATACGGTCCAGATGTTTGAGACTGTCTGATGAGAGTACTTCTGAGGCTCTTGCCGTCCGAAGACTGCTGGGCCATCGTTTACCACTCGATGCGCGACAAGCTAAATTGGAATGGTAATGTGTAATATTTGCTTATTCAGTATGGCTATTCTATTTATAATCCATAAATTTTTTGATGCCTTGTTTTTGAAGAACTATGTCCTTTTGTAAGTGTTGTTCTAATCTCCTTTTGGTCTTTGTTGCAATTGGATGACTTTACTTTACATAATCTTAGACGAGAAGAGTTTTCCATTGATGGTTGATTTGGATGCTGTACTTCATTAATAAACATAGAAACGAACATAAAGGAGCATGAGATCTCTTATACTGAGGTCGGCATGAATTAGACGATGTCAGTGACAACTGACAACAAAGGAAATTATTGACCAAATATTTTCTGTGCATCAAATAAAATAAGAAATAAAAGGCCTTATAATGATGCGAAAATGCAGTATATAAGTATGATTTACCTCCATTGCATTTGTTCACGGTCTAGACTGAAAATGGAATATATAAGAGTTATTAAATCTAACATGTTATTGAGGATTTGATGTTGTGTACCTTTGTTGTTGATAATTTTATCCTGAATATCTCTCATTTACCTGGTAGGTGTTACTATGGTGGGGATATTTAGTAACACTTTGCTCAGTTGAGAATTTGACAGGTATGATATTGTGGAAGGAGAACATTCTCTATGGAAAGGTGTATCAAAACCCTACAGAGAAACTATTAGAGCATTTCTAGCTTATTTTCAGAACCAGGTTAATAATGTGGTTCCAATGCGATAATTTTTATTAGTTATCTTGATATGTTTTGCATCATCATGTATGTAACCTTCAATTGTTTCTTTTCCTTTTTCTTTTTTTGGTTGGTCTAACTTAATATGGAAAAAAAAAATACAGATTCTCTGTCACTCTGATGGTTCATTTTGCTTCATCAATGGCAGGTAGTGCATTTCTGTCCTAGTTAGGTCATACTGTATTTGTTTTATATGAATTTAAAGATTCTTATTGTATTTTTGTTTTTTGGTTTGGTCATATCTATTTCCTTTTAATATATATATATATATACTGAATTTGATGACAACTCCAAGTACTAACCCTTAACAGATTTACACTGTTACTATTTTGTTTGCTTAATAGATAATATTGCACACCTTAACTGACTCCCCATTACTTTGCAGTATTGGAAATTTCTTCTTTGCAGGAGCACGTATATTTTTTCAGTCATTAGATGCTGCAGTATTTTTGTTTTCACGTGTTTCAGATATTCCCTCTGAAAGTTTGGTCCTCCCAGTGATTTCAACAAATGATAGGCTCACTTTAGGATGTGAATTATGGGTATTGTTTTTTATCTACATGTCATATGTATATTCAGGTACATGCATGGATATATTTTTGGTCTCACTCTTTCACCTCATCCACGTTGGTACATTTTCTGTTAAGCATCATATAAATTTATACCAGTATAAATGGAAAAAAGTAAATTGTTAAAAATATAGGCATATATCTTGCTTGGTCTTACCTGAGTCTTTGATATATGCACTATATCTAACTCTTAATCTGGGTCTTCCATAGTTTTCAAAGTCCTTTTGCAGTCGTTTAGGAAACTAGGCATGCAACCTGATTGTTATTTTGATGATGCCTTCCTTTTGGGTATACTTTTTAGAGTTCTATCTTCACTTTGGCTGTAAATGACATACTTAGCTTGAAAATCTGAGTCATGGAAGACTGAACATTTTTGGTTAGTATGATTATGAGTTCTGTCCTTACTTAAAAGGCTACACACATGGATATATATCTAGAGGTACTTTACTTTCTAGCATGAGACGGAATTAAATCTCCATTGTCTTTCTAGAAATTAATTTCATATATATGTTATACTCTTTCACTTGATTGTTTACTGTCGTTGATATAAATTTTGTCTTCCGGATTTTGTAGTTTTTGGAAGATGTTTAACTTAATTACAATTTCTTCAAATGGAAATGATTCAAATTATTTATTGTAGTGCACCTTTGATTTCCATCAGCTATAGAAGTGATGTTAATATAGTTAGTTGAAATGAGTCCTTATTAAAAACTCAGTTGAACTTAGAGTTCATTCTTTGGATCATCAATATGCCAAATATTTTCCCATAATGTTAGCCCTCAAATTTGTTTTATTTTTGGGTAGGATGGAACAATAATACGAGGTCAGAATGAAATTTCTCATCCAACCAAGGGATCCATGGAACCTATCAATAAGGTATGCTAGCATTGTTGTCATGGATCTGATGATGGGGTAGTTTCGAAGTACTGGTTTCTGATTGCAATCAGTCAGGTTCCATGATTTGTATATTGAAGCATTTTCTGGAAGAATATTGGTAAAATGTCTGGCCCTCAATCTATAATGTGTGGTGCTGAACTGGTGATAAGGGTGGCTATGGTGTTAATGGTGGTGGACCGGTAGATGCATGATTATAGAGCTGATGGCAATGGTGGTGCGAACATGGTAGAGGCAATAGTGATTCTTTAAGGACAACATAAGTTCTGGTGGTTTTTGAAATTAACATATTATAAGTAGTTTAAGTTAATTTGAAGTAATTCTGTTCCTTGATTTTGTTTTTTAAGATGTTACTTGGGAATCTTGATGATGTAGTTATTTGGGTGTTGGTTTTGATTTCCATTCCACCAAATGAGCAGTTAATGAAACTGTCCTTATTATATTGTAGTTAGAATGTTGGGACTGGGGAAAATTGTAAATGGTGTATTCAGTTTTGTTATTATGCTGATACTTGCAGAGTCAAATCTCTCAATTTTTTATTCACCGGATACTGATTTCACATTGATAGGCGAACTCTCCAGTTCCAGAACTTCCATCAAGAATAAAAAGGGTATTCTACATGTCAAGTGAGGGCCAAAATCTGCTGCATGAGGTGAATGTGAAATCTAAGTTGTAGAGAGAGATAATCCTCTAAATTTTGTGTCAATTTAATATTTTATTTCAAATTTAATTCTTCATTTATGTATTATATAGATATTAATAGACATTAGAATCTTTTTTTAAAAGGAATGAACTATGTGCCTTTCACGTTTCTAATGATTGCATATTTTCATATTGCTTGAAATTTATATATTGGTTCTCATATATTTGTTTGAGTCCCGAGATTGGAAAACTTTGATGATAAGCTCTCTTAATTGCTAGGTCTTCCCTAAAGTGAACCCAGCTGTCCTGGAGCAGTTGAGTAATGTGGACTGCATTGTTTATGCCATGGGTTCCCTCTTTACTTCTATCTGTCCATCGTTGGTAACATACTTTACCTTCTGTGAACATATTGCCCCACTATTTTTTCTTTGCTGTTCTGCTTTACATAATTAATCTTATATATTAACACAATTACTGATAAGTTTGGATAGTGATGATTTTGTTATTAATTGTTTCATGCAATTTTTTTCTCATCAGTTTGTCTGATGATAATTTTACTTAAATGTGAATGTGCCTTATTTTTTAGGTATTGATTGGCATTGGGGAGATTATTTCTTCAAGGTCCTGCCCCAAGGTACCTTTTCGTCACTTTTAGAGTATATGTTATATATATGGTACAAATGCTTATTGGATAAAGATGTCACAGAGTTTTTTCCTCATATTGAATTTTTTCATGTTCATAACTCGAGAAATATTTGTTGGGTTTAACAGAGTGTTGTACTAACATAGGCCTCACCCATGTTAGGTACTTTTGTTGAATGGAACTTGTGATCGAGAAACAACTGGCTTCTCAGCTTCTTGCTTTATAGCTGCTATTACAGATGCATTAAATCGAACATGGGGAAATCCTCATAATTGTCTGAAAAACCTTGTAAGTTAGAAGTTTGAGTTATAGTTTTGAGTACATCTTGCATATAGTGCAATAAAAATCTTGTTTTAAAAATATGATATTTAAATGCAGTTGCATTTAATAAAACTCATTAAATCATATGCCCTAAGTAGCCGAATTTCATTATTTTGTTATTGGACATTCCACACGATTATTTATTCAATAGCAAGATAATACTTTATAAAGGGAAAATGCTTGATAACATATTTTTAAATAATTGGAGTTGTTAAAATTTATTTGTCTTCAAGGAATGGTATATTATTTAGATTTTGGTGTGCTAAAGCAAGTTCTTGCTTAACCTAACAAATGAAATGAGCACTGCTTGTCACTTGTATTTTGATGTAGGCCAATCAATACATCAATACCATTTTAGTGCCAAAAGATGGTGAAATTCCTGTAGACGTTCAACGCTTGGCTGCTCAAGGAATCTTTGATGTGGTTTGTAGCCTATAATACTTTTCAAGCTGTAGATCAAACGGTTCTAATTACTTATAATGCAAAAAATAAAACCAACCTGAAAGTTTACACAAGAAATAGCATAAGCTATAATCTCTCTCTCTCTCTCTCTCTCTCTCTCTCTCTCACACACACACACACACACACACACACACACACACAGTGCCTTTTGGGTAAAAACATTGAAGTTGTATTGACACTCGGATTATGAGGTTAATTCACAGTCTTGCATGTTTCTTTACTAAACTAGACCTTAATGTTAAGTTCCTGAATCAAAATATTTGGCTCTTTTGATAGGTTTCACATCTACTGTTGATAGTGTCATTTTAATGCTTGATGAGGTTTCTACCAGTTAAAAATTGAAGGCAACGCATAATTTCCCATTTTTTATGTTTGAAAATACTGTTGTTATTTGCCTTGGTAAATAGTTAACGCTTTGAGATTTAAGCAGAGATTTATTTACTGTGAAGTCATTGTTGATGTGACGGTTCTAATGTATTTACTTGTCAGACAAGGATACTTTAACAAAGTGATATTTGCAGATCCCAGTCAATTCTGTACATGACCCAAGTGGTGGTGTAATGTTTGACCCGAAGTCATTAATACATGCTCTCGCCGCATTGGTAGGCAGACACAAGAGCAAAAATATTACAGTGGTTTAGATGGCTGTGCAGATGGTATTCAAGCATAGTATTTTCACATGGCTATTAATTTTTCATCATCAGGTTCACTGAGGTACAAGTTTAGGCAAATCAACCATTTCCTATTTCAGTCCATATATATCATGTACTAGATTGGCATTGAAGATTCATTTTCATATCATGTACTTACTAGATTTTGTGCCAATTTGTGTGCTGCAGTCCTCCTTTCTATTAAGAGTATTAAATATTATATAGTTACAGGTAATTGGTGCACAAATGGACCACCATTCAGTTGAATAGGTGCAATTCTATTCTAAGGTTGTCAGACTGGTGATACATCTAATAACAGGTGTTTCCATGGACTGGAGAAAAGAGGCGGGCTAGGTGTCATGTAACTGAAATCTTAATGAGGATATCCATGTACAGATATACGTTCCATTTTTAATGTGTATATCAGTATATATCTTGGACTCTTGTTGCAGTTTATTTAGGTACATTCTTAAAGTTATGGACATTGCTCGTTTTATTCTCTGTTGTATTTCTGGAGAATTTACTTTGGAAGGGGAAATTACACACATAATCAGTCTTTATAGTGGGCTGGTGGGCCTTATATTCATCTTTTTGGAGAAAAATATGGTTCAGAATTATGCCAAGGATTAGCAAAACTCAAGTGCAAACCAATTGGTAGGATTTGACAAATTCTAACACTATATGAACCAAATGTATTTTTTAGAGTTTAGATTTGCATATTCCAATATGATTATGGAATTTGGATGAAATTTTTTTAACATCAACACTACACAATAAGATACGAATACGACACTAAAGTTATCATGACGCGAGCTTGCACGTATTTTTGAATGTTTGAATTTGCATATTTTAACATATAAGTTTAATGGGTTAGATTTGAGTAAAAAAAATTATCATAAATACGATATGTTGCCAGGTTTAGTGTGTGTTTGTGTATATATAGGAAGATGTTACTATTAGGACATCTTGATAGAAATTCTATGAGTATTGTTACTAAATATCTGTCTTAATGACAAATTTAAAATATTTGTTACATAATAATTTATTTTTAGTGACGATAATTTTCAATTTTGTCATTCAAGTAGATTTTCAGTGATAATTTTGTTAGAAATTTTATTAAAATGTCCAGTAGTATTAAACTATATAACAAACCCAATTTACACATGGAATTGTGAAACTTTGTAGTCGCCCACAGACACCCTCTGGCAAATGAACCCAATTTTAGAGAATGGCAAAAAAAACTATATTCTACCTAGTTTTGGGTCTGGAGGGACGCTTACGGATCGGAAATTTACACGTGGAGACGAATATGTGTAAACAAACATCATTATGATTTGCCATTTTGTTTGATAAGCTCCAGAAGGTACAAATAAGTTTATATAAAACAGTATCAAATTCTAATTAATTAAGTACAGCAAAATATTCAAAATTCTAATTAGTTATTTTTTTTTCCGGTTAATTTCAAAATTCTAATTAGTTACAGCGACTTTTAACTGGATTACGTCTACGGGAGGGAAATTGGTTGTCCAAATCATCATAAACTCCCAGGCAAAGCAGGGAAAAAGGCTTTTTACTTAGGAGGCCCATATTACCATAATAATAAACCATTAGAGCTATAGCTAAAGCATTTTTGTGCATATAATAGATTATCTTTACGAATAATGTTTTTTTTTTTTTTTTTTTTTTTTNTTTTTTTTTTTTTTTTTTTTTTTTTTTTATCAATATTTAGGAATAATGTTTGTTTTCTCGTACTCATCTTATACAAAATGCCATAGAACATACATACACCATCGTTTCAGGTTTTTTTCAAAGAATAAGAAATGGCTTTGACACTCGGACGAGCTCCGAATTTTTTGGCTCTTTTAGTGTTACGGATGTGGGTTTTTTCAAGCCAAATGCATATCACCTACTTCAACAGTAATGAATATGACAGCCAGACCGGTCCAAATGGCAAATATTAAAATATAAAATCAGCAATGGACAAATATATATATATACATATATTTATACAGGATTGCTATAAACCCCGAAGTCGAGGTTTATAGTGTCCCCGACAAGAACACGTGTCAGCCAACCCCAAAATTGCAATTTTTAACCCCCCCCTTCTTTTGCCCCAATTTTTGCCTTCAGTTCCGTCGGGGTTTCGCTGGACCGTTTGCCGTTGTCGAAGAGCCTGGAGGAGCCTCCGGTTTCGAACTATCTCATGGCCGCCATCAAATGGTCTCAAGCAAACCAGAGGAGGCACCTAGAAAACTTCCACATGTACTAGATTCACAACCAGCAGCAAACAGCGACTCAAGCCTCTCGTTTCACTCGGACCCGGAGGCCACCCATTTTCCTCTACAACCTGATGGATTTGGACCCGTTTCAGAGGAGTTTCATCTTCCCTTTCTCTGGACTTGAAGCTGGGGGCAAGAATTGCAGATTAATTGGGGAAGTTTCAGCTTCTCTAGACTCGAACCATTGTTAATCGGTTCGTGCTCTTCGGGATTTCACTAAGGGTGTACAGAAAGGGAAAATGCATCTCTTGCCAGCTGAACTCACTGGGTTGGCTTTGATTTGCATTGAGAATGAGATTTCTGAGTTTGTTGTTGATGGCGGGACAAAGGAGAAGCTGGATTTGAAGTTTCAGGAGGTGAGTCGTTTGGCCGAGCAGTGTTCAGGGGGAGGCAAGGGAGAGGAGAAGCATCTAGAGGGGGTAATCACGAAGAATTGGGGGGGGGGTGTTAAAAATTGCACTTTTGGGGTTGGCTGACACGTGTCCCTGTAGGGGACACTATAAACCCTGACTTCGGGGTTTATAGCAATCCTGGTTAATATAGTATTCTAATTTAAAATATTTATTTAAAATAATAGTAAGTAACATAAGATGAAAATGGTGTTTGAAGTTGGTAGGTGCGTGTGATAAAAATTATTCGAAATAATTTTCAATTATTTTTTCTAAAATTTATTTATTTAAATTAATTTGTTAAGATAATTTTAATTATTAGTTTAGTAAACTAATTTATATTATTAATTTAGTAAGCTAGATTAATTTCTAAATTTTAAAAAATAATTGTTTTTATAAATTTTAATTAAAGTAAAAAAATAAAAAAAAATGACAATTAGCGACGCACTACGTCTACTTTTAAAGACGCAACTACTTTTATCAATGCGCTGCGTAACTAAACATCTAAGCTAGTTTTTTAATTTTTTGAAATTAATTTAAGTTATAAATTTCAAATGTTAATACTGTAATCTAACTTAAATTATTAATTTAAAATAATAAAAACATGAGATAAAAATTGTGATTGAAGTTGGTAGGAGTGTGTGGTAAAATTATTTGAAATAATTTTTAATTTTTTACAAACATTAATTTATTTTTTAAAATTAATTTCTTAAAACAATTTAAAATATTAATTTTTTAAACGAACTTAAATTATTCAATTTAGTAAGCTAAATTAATCTAAAAAGTTAAAAAATAATTATTTTGAAAAATATTAATTAGTATAAAAAATGATACACATCGCTAAAAAGTATTTTTCCCAGGTTTAGGTCCAGAATTCAAGTCTATTTCCACAATTTTAGAAATTCGTACAGGGCAATATAGCTTTGAAGAAATTCAATATCATTTGTTTGCTTTTGAATCTAAGATAGAAGAAGAGAACTCTGCTATCAATTTTCAAATTGCTCACAAGGCTGCACATGTAGTGTCAAATATTGCTAGTATGGATCAACCAGTTATGAACAGTTCTAGTAATTCAAGACAACAATCTTCTTCAAGTGAACAATGTTCTGGAAATTACTGCTCACATGGCCAATCCTCCTCCCCTATAGTTCATAGCCAACCTGTATCATGTGGATTTCCAGCTTGTTGTCCTTTTCACAGTATAACTTCATGTGGAAATGGACAAGTGTATCATACCATGCAACAAGACAATGGTAGATTTGCATCTTTTCCTTGTGCAAGAGGTAGAGGTTATTTTGAAAGATACAACAATCGGTATCGACCAACTTGTCAATTGTGTGGAGTATATGGTCATATTGTGGCAAACTATTACTATAGGTTTGATTCCTGATGCGTGTCGTAAACACCAAAATTAATTACTGAATTTAAACACGATGTAGTAGCGGCAAGTTCAAGTTGATTCCACAGAGACTGATAATCAAACTTGATCTATTCCAATTAAAGCAAAATTAAAAAGACAAAAAGGGGATTTTATGTTGGCAAGTTCAACTATTAAAGAAAACAATTTAAAAATATTGGAAAAAAACAATTAGAGAAAACATTGGGTCAGAGTATCTTCAATTACTAAAGAACAGGTGATCAAAGACATAAATATATTCTCAATAATCATTCAATGATGGATATAAAATAGCACGGTCAATTTTATTCTAAATCACAAATAATTAATTAATTCACATACGATCATAAAGTAATCCTAATTTTGAAATACCTAGAATCAACGTGACTTAAATCAATTCAGAAAAGCATTAAGAACAAGATCACCCAACAATAAACAAGTCCTACAAACGTTGTAAAACTTTAATCTATCTTGTGTTCTCCTAAGAAATTAACAAAAGCTTAGTATGCAATTATCAAAATCAAAGTGCTACTAAACATAGAACATTCAATACAATTGAACTCTAATTAGCAAATACCAAATCCACAAATAATTATAACGAATCCAAATTATAATAAAAAAAGAATTGAATAATAAACAAATAAATTGAAAGAACACAAATTGAATAATTAAACTTGAATTAAAATTTATAAACTAAGTCTCACACCTTGTACTATAGTATTGAATGATACTCCTACCCAAGAGAAAGATTTAGCTACTCATAATTGTTAGAACTATATCTTTTTTTGTTGCTTTTGCTCTAAAACAGGCTATATTTTTACAACAATGATAAAACATATTTATATTAAAATTTAGGGTTAAAATTGATAAAAAAAATGCCCCTAAACGCTCAAATTCGCGCCCATATAGGCGTCTAGCCAGCCGCCTGGGCATGCACCTGGGCTGCACTGCCTTGCTGCCAATGTCCACTTAAGTACAGTTTTGCCACTGTTTTTTCATTTTTCTGTTTAATTTCGATTTTGCTATTGTTTCTTCATTTTTCATTTCTTTAAGCTCAAATCCACCTAAAACATAGAAAAATACAAATTAATCAATTTTAAGTGAATAAAACATGCTCAAATAAAGTATTAAGGTATATAAAATATATATAAATTGCATCTGATCAATTCCACTTTTATGAGAGGTCAAAGGAACAATCCACGACCTTCTCAATACTCACAACAATATCAGTCTTCAACTATGCCTCAATATCGACAACAATATCAACCATCGCCAATGCCTGCAATGCCTCATTCTCAAATGCATCCATTCAATACTACTATGACAACATGTCTGATACATCAACATCATGAGTCTACTCCTACGAATCATTCCTTTCCACCTCATGCAACCTATTATCCAACTCCATAACAAACTGTTTTCGATTTATTGCATGCTCAAACACAAAGCTTAAACTCTCAATTCTCTAAACCATCTGTGCATCCTACCAATGCACAAGGTCATTTGACTTTTGTGTCTGGTGATGGTTTGACTCCTGCTCCAGTGGTTACTATGTCAGAGAAATTTGATGGGACTTGTCAGGCTGCTTCACCATAAACTCTCATTGATCCCCCGTGGTTTCTTGACAGTGGTGCCACGGATCATATGTTAGCTTATAGTGAAGTTCTATTTCAGAAAGTTGACTATAAAGGACCAAACAAGCTCATGGTTGGCAATGGCCAACAACTGGATATTTCTCAAATTGGTAATGCTTCTATTCTCACTTGCAATACATCTATTGACCTATTGAATGTTCTTGTGGTGCCTGGCATAGAAAATAACCTTTTAAATGTTTCTAAGCTTGCATATGATAATTGTTTAAGTGTGGATTTTAATTCTACTTGCTGCATTGTTAAAGACAATCAAGGCAAACCAATTCTTAAAGACATTCTTGATGGAGGGTTGTATAAACTGGATGTTCCCCTTTCTTCCAAAGGTCAACCACACAAACCTGGTTCGAGTCTGTTTGCTGCTCATTAAGTACAAGCTAAATTTTTAGTTCCTTGTAATATGATCAAGTCTACTGATGATCAACTATCTGAATGTAGTGTATTCTTCTATTTTACCTTTGTTTTTTAATAATGAAACAAACTCAGATGTTGTTTCTCCTAGTAGTTTCATTCAGTGTAATCAATCTCACTTTTTTTCTAATAAAACAAAGAATGTGTGTTCGATTTATGCTTCTTCTAGTTCTCATTCTACTTCTGATGTCTCAAAAACTACTCCTAAAGTTGATGCTCAAATCTTGCATCAACGTTTAGGTCATCCTGCCATTGGTATTCTTTCAAAGATTGTCTTAAATAACTCCATAACCTCTCAAAATTCTTTATCTTTATGTGAAGCTTGCCAATATGGCAAGCAACATTTCTTTTTTCATTTTGAAGTCAAAAACTTCTCGTTTAGGGCTTGGTTTGACAAATTAAAGGCTTTTCCTTTTGGTTTTGGTTTTCAGAACTCTCAATCAGACACTTCTCTTTTCATTTTGAAGTCAGAAAACAACTTTTGCCTTACTTTTGGTCTATGTAGATGATATTCTACTCACTGGAAATAACTCAGCTTTCAATGCTCAGCTTATTAAGAAAATGGATGTTGTTTTCTCTTTAAAAGACTTGGGTTCTCTTCATTATTTCTTAGGCATTAAAGTTCAAAGAACTGATTCTACTATGATACTGATTCAACAGAAATACATTTATGATCTATTGAAGAAAGCTAAAATGGATGAGGTTAAGCCCATTTCATCTCCAAAGAGTACAAGCACTAAATTGTTAAGCCTATTCCATCTCCAATGAGTACAAGCACTAAATTGTTTCAATATGATAGTGAACCATTCTCGGATCCAGTAGCTTATAGAAGTCTTGTTGGGGCTTTACAATATCTTTCCTTAACAAGGCCATATATTTCGTAGCATGTCAGCTCTCTAAGTCAATTGCTACAAAGTCTCACAATGAATCATTGGGGAAGCTTGTAAGAGGATTTTGAGGTACTTGAAAGGGACAATTCGATATGGGTTGTGTTTGCAGGCTAACTCAGTTCTTCAAGTACAAGGGTTTGCTGATTCTGATTGGGCAAGTAGTTTGGATGATAAACAATATGTTAGCGGCTATTGTTTATATTTTGGCTTAAACTTGGTTGCTTGGAGCTCAAAGAAACAACATGTAGTAGCTCATTCAAGCACAGAAGCCGAGTATAGTGCCTTAGCTCACATTGCTGCTGAAATTTGTTGGTTGCAGAATCTTACTAAAGAACTTCACTTTCCTCTAGCATGTCCAATTATTTGGAGTGATAATACAAGAGCTACTGCTGTAGATGCTAATCATGTTCTCCATGCTCGAGTGAAACACATCGAGATTAATATACACTTTATTAGAGATAAAGTGTTACACACGACGTTAGAAGTCAAGTATATACCAACTCATGAACAGGTGGCTGATATCTTTACAAAACCTTTAAGTAAAGATTGGTTTCAATATTTGCGAGATAAACTTCATGTTATGTCTCGATAATGTTATTTGAGTTTTCTCAAAGAAGATCAAAGAAAAGGTTTTGTTTGAGAGGGAATATTACAGAAATACAAAAGTATCCCTCACTAGAAAATCAAGAAAGCCACGTAATCAATTCTGTTATTAACTCTTATATGAAAAGCATGTGATCTAATTAGTTTTGTTGTTAATTAGTTAGCTTTTCTGTTCTAAGCATAGCCAAGTGTTCATTAAGCATTGATCATTATGAATGTATTTGTTTTAGGTATATAAGCCATGCTCTGTTTTACAAGCTGATTGTAATTTTCATTTCTATCAATACAGAAGATTTAGTTCATTTTGCTGTCTTTGCTTTTATACTTTTTTCGTCATTTTCTTTTCTTCCAAACATCTTTTACCCAAGATCATTTGATCTTTCTCAACTAAGAGTAACATTACGTATGTCAAGTTTCAGTATACTATGAAGATGATCAATTTTGTTATAGAAGTTGGAGACAAATATATTTTAGAAATGACAGTCTGTGATCTGTAATACGTGGACATAATTTTAATTTTAGGGCAAACATACTTTTTTTGCAAACATATATTATTTTGAAAGTACTGTTATTTGTGGTAATGATAATAATGAGTAACGTTAAAAATTGATATGCCAATTATTAATTCTACCAACTACGTACTTCATTATGTCCACTGTGGAACTCATTAGTAAATGGTGAAAATTATGTGTCATTGATACTTTAGCCAAAAAAGAAAATTATCATTTATTGGATTAATAATTTTGGGTCCATGTTTTTATTGGACAAAATTGTCAAATTTTGATTTATAATTTTAAGATTGGCTCTGATTAAATTAAATATTTTTTTCCTATATGCTTAAACAACCAGAAAATGTGTCATCATTACATATTCATATATCTCGTTTTAACACATACCATCCGAGCTGTTTTTTCACGCTTTCTCAAACATATGGAGAAAGCTCCTGAAATTTTTGGTTGGCTGATAAATAATTAACTTTTTTTGTCTTGTACTCCGTCAATCACTCCAAGAAGTCCCATTCCGTTGACTGGGATATGTGTAGTCGTCTATCTCTTGACTCCAAATGGGAGCATAAATATATGTTTGAAAAAGGATAGTACAGTGCATGCCTATAGAATTCGGCTAGGTGGCTTAATTTTTTTTTTCTTCTCATTCTATTTCACAGACTTTCCAAATTAAACAACCATAACTGGTGGGAAAAGCTTACAAAAAAATGTTGCCCACAAAACTTGCTGCAAGGACTTGGGCGTGTAATTAACGGCAAGGAATTGATTGAGTCTTCAAGTCATGTATTTTCTAGCTAGCTTTTTGCTCATAATTTATCAATCAATTACCCCAACGTGCATGAAAGGTTTCAATTAAGGTTCCAATGGATATCAAGCCGGGCTTCGGACTTGAGTATCAGGTTCGGGCTTTGAGTTTAAAGTTTAAATAAAATTTAGAGTTCAAAATTTAATTTAAAAATATGTAGTTTTACTTAAAACAAATTGTATAAAAAATAAAATTAAAATTAATATTATCATATTCTCATGCATTCAAAATACATAATAAATTTAAATTCTAATAACAAAATTATAAGTTTTATATTTTAAATATAATAATTATCTATATTAAATAAATAAACTATTCAATTTCATAGCAGTTTTTATAATTCAGATTAATAATTATATATATATATATATACAAAACATAGATAATTAATTATTGTTTTTATTATTTTATTGTTAATTTAATACGGTTTATAATTTAGTTTAATAATTATTTAGACATATTTAAAATAAATTATATTCGACAAGTATTTGGGCCGGCCCAAAGAGACAATTTTCAAGCTGGGTTTCGGGTTGCCCCAAAGGGTAGCCTAATAGTTCCGGCTTCAGACCCGGTCTATAAAAAGATTTAAAGCTTGAGCCATAATAATTGAAAGTCCAAACCTAGTTCAAAATGAAATTAGATGGTCGAAGTTCAAACTGAATTTGGACCAGATTTTTTTGAACTTTGGATTTTGGGCTTTTTTTACATGGCTATTTTCCAAACATGTGACGTGGATGCGAAGGCCAAACAAATGGAAACTCATAAGATGAGTAAAGCTCACATGCTACGTACACTAGAAATATGAAAGCTTAAATCTTGGGTCAGACTCTTTTTCTTGAGTTAGTGACTGGGCAATTGCGGTCTTCTGATTCGACATCAGTCACGCATAAACTTCGGCACATTGCAAAAGCTATTACCAGCTAGCTTTTAATTTATGTACCCAAAATTGACGGACTAATTATAATCATAAGAAATTTGCAAACCACAATTGATTGGAGGGCCGTTTACTCCTATCTAGTCATGAGAAGGCAAAAACCCAGATCGATGATACGTTAGATTAATTGTTGAATGGCAAAAAGATCAAAAACTCCTTAAATCAACCCTACTTCTTACGCTATAATACTGATCAACAAGTTTTTGGGGTCCCCTTCACACTGTGGGGTATACATTTATTATTTATATTGGCTTCTTCTGAATATTGAGATTCCATGAACATTGGACGCTAACGGCCAACTTTCTATATATAGCCAAGATAGAGAGTTAAAAAAACACATTCAACTAAAACATCCATTTTAATTTGTAGCTAGCTATCTATAGACAAATGGGTGTTTTCACAATATTTGTGATTGCCATTTTCATGGTATTGGGGAGTTGGGCTTCGCAAGCCATGTGCCGCACGTTGCACGATGAAGCTTCCATCATGGACATGTATGAGCAATGGATTAATCAGCACGGACGCACTTTCGCAGACGCCGCAGAGAAGGAAAAGCGTTCCCAGACATTCAAGAAAAATGTGTTTTTTGTTGATAACTTCAACAGTGAAGGGAATCGAACCTACAAGTTAGGCCTCAATAAGTTTTCAGACTTGACATTTGAAGAATTTCTCCAATACCATACGGGATTCAAGATGCCTAACCACTACTCCAACTCTTCGGGAAGTAAACCTTTTAGGTATGAAAATGTCACTGCTGATATTCCAACTAGCTTGGACTGGAGAGAGAAAGGAGCAGTTAACCCCATAAAGGACCAAGGTCAATGTGGTATGTAAAACAATGATTTTTTATTATTATTTTTATTTCATGTTAATTAAAGTATATAATCCAATTCAGTTGGCTTTTTATAAGTTTGTACCAACATGGTTCAATGTAGTATAAAAGCGTTTTTAAATTTATTTATTTTTTCACGGGCATGCAAGCCCATTATAACAAAATTTTAAACGTCTTTCATTTAATTATATCCTAATTTATTTCGATCCCATGCATGCCTCTAGGATCTTGCTGGGCATTTTCGGCAGTGGCAGCTGTAGAAGGCATTACACAAATCAAAACTGGCAAACTGATCTCATTGTCCGAGCAACAACTAGTAGACTGCGACGTCACGAATAATCACGGCTGCGAAGGTGGTCTTCCGGAAACAGCCTTCGAATATATAGAAAAGAACAATGGCATTGCCAGCGAAGAAAATTACCCATACGAAGAAAAGGATGGATTTTGTGACACTCAGAGATCGAGCACGCAAATTGCTGCACAGATCAGTGGACATGAAATGGTGCCTGCCAACAGCGAGGAGGATTTACTGAAGGCCGTGTCTGTTCAGCCTGTGTCGGTCGGCATTGCTGTCGGAGAAGAGTTTAAAGCGTACCAAAGCGGAGTGTATTCTGGTGGTTGTGGGACGAGACTGAACCACGCTGTTACGCTGATTGGGTTCGGAGAGAGTACTGAAGATGGAACCAAATATTGGTTGGTCAAGAATTCATGGGGAGAAACATGGGGTGAGAATGGCTACATGAGAATTCAGAGAGAAACCGGTGACCCACGAGGTGCTTGTGGTATTGCCTCCCAGCCTTCCTATCCAACTTATGATTAAGTTGTCCTAGCTGGATCAAAATATGTGGCGCGCGCTCTTGTCCTTTTCAGTACTGGGATGGTTGAAATCCATCTCCATATGTTTTTATTTTTGTTTTTGCTTTGTTTCAGTATTTTATTATCATGTTATGCTTTAATTCTTCTTGGCTGCGACAATGCCCTTATTTGGAACTTCTATACGCTTTGGACTAAATTAAGTAAAAGATAATATTGATTGACCATTTCTATATAAAATGATTTATGTATTAAAAATTTCATAATTTTTGTCGTCTTTTTTTTTTTTTATTGTTCCATTGTCTTTATTTTTTTTTTTATATTCCATTGTTATAGCTATCGTGTCACTGATGATAATGATAATTTTGAGAAAATATAAAAAGAAAAAAATTGAGATATAGATTAATCATCATTATTAACCTTTTTCACACTTCACTAATAGTGCAGGGTTTTGGGAAAATTAAATATCAAAGAAAGGGGGTTGAGTGAAAGAATAAAAGATAAAAATAGAAAGGTCTAAAGGTAATAATTTGGTTGAAAATATGTAGAGAGAGTGTGAGTCCTGTATAAAGTTGAATCTATATCTTTTAATTTTCAATTTTTTCCTTTTATTTTTTTATTTTTTTTTTTAGAGCAAGGAACATTAGTACTTGCATGTTGTTCATCGGATCAGGGACTCGACTCTAACCATGCTCCTCACGTTTACTAAAGCTTCCTTAAGAAAATTCATGCCCAACTCCGTCATTATATATAAGATTATCTCCATTTCCTTACTATATTTATGATTTTTCCAACATTTTTTTCCTGCTCATCTATATATGTATGGGTTGTACAAAAAAATTGAAATTGTCTTCAATAGTCAATCATTTGCCTAAGAAATTAATGAATCATGTTGGAGAAGTAGCTATGTAACAGCCATAAAAATTACCAAAAAATAAATAAAAAATGTAACAGCCATTAAATGTCTTCTAATTATAGTGCGTACAATGAACTTTTCTTGATTGAGACGGACATCTATTTTGGCATGGAATTGATTAATTGTATTTTGATATTTTTATTTTTTAAAGTTTAAAAATTTAAACTTTCTATTTTTCAATATGTTGCAATTACAACGTTTTTAACTGACAGTGTTTAACAGCGTTTTATGCGATTATTATTAAATTTATATAGATATTAATAAATTGCAAAATTTTAAAAACTTACATTTTTATTATGTTTCCATTTAAAATTTGATACAAATTAATAGCATGCAAAAATCTATTTATTTAAAAAAAATGGTACGGAAGTGCAAAATTTTAAAAATAGTTATAATATTTGCACTTTAATATTTTAAAATTTAAAATTTAACACAGTTTAATACTAGTTACATAAAGTGACATTGAATCTAATAATTAAAAGTCAAACAAAGCCTAAATTGCACCAAATTAAAAAATCAAGAGCCAAAGTATATATATATATATATATATATAAGAAATGAATATGACAGGCGCCATACCGGTTCAAATTGCAAATATTAAAATATAACATCATAATCCATGCATATATTTGATCTGAAATGGACAAATTATATATATATATATATATAATGCATTAAAGCGTACGGTGTAAAACATATATATATATATACTCCCTTATAGCCAATGGGGCTTTGGGAATATCATAATTTTAAAGTGAAAATGGAAAGCACTAATATTAGACAATAAAGCTCCAAAATAGGGCTCCTAGGTATATCGCGGATGCAATACAATAATTATTAAAGATAAAATAAAAAATAAATGATGATGATCCACTTTTTATTAGTTTAAATTTTTAAGATCAGTGATGATTCAATATGGTATCAGAGCTGAAAGATCTAGTAGTGATAGATTCAAAATTCAATAGCTTCACTCAAAAATAAAAATAAATGTGAGGACCCAAATGGGCTCAAAAGAGACCAGACCGAAAATGCATATGTAAAGACCCAAATAGACCTATATGTGAAAGGGAGTCTTAGAGATAAAATATAAAAAAAAATGATGACTCACTTTCTATTAGTTTATCTTTTTAAAATCAGTGGTGATTCAACAATAACAATCTTTCACAAAAGAAATGTTTGGCGACAAAAGGAAAACGTATACGGAAATTGGTTGTCGAAATCATCACAACTTTCTGGGCAAACCATATGTATGAAATGTCCATGCGTGGAAGTATTAGTGCTAGTGCCAAATCTATTTCCTATATATACTAAAGTTTCTCAGGGAATAATATATAGTATGCTTGCGAGCTCTCATATCTAAAATACCATTTTTTTAAAGGGTGTTTCCATACAAGTTAGTGGCTATGGCACTCGGAAGGTCCTCAATTTTTCTGGCAGTTTTAGTGTTGGGAATGTGGGCTTCTCAGGCCAAGTGCCGCACGCTGAACGAAGTTAATTCCATGTCAGAAAGACATGAAGAGTGGATGGCTCGCTACGGACGCACGTACGAGAACAATGCCGAGAAGGAAAGGCGTTTTAAGATATTCAAGGACAATGTGGAGTTCATTGAGTCTTTTAACAAAGCTGCTTACAAGCTAAGCCTCAATGCATTTGCAGACCAAACCAATGAAGAATTCCGAGCCTCTCGCAGTGGATACAAAACATCTTCTAATTCTAAGTCATCGCAAACACCCTTTAAGTACGAGAATGTCAGTGCAGTTCCATCCAGCATAGATTGGAGAAACAAAGGAGCTGTCACCCCTATCAAAGATCAGGGTCAATGTGGTACTGACTAATTAATACCATACCAATTTTAATCAGCCCTTTATTTCCATTTCTCTGTGTTTGAATTTTTATTAACATTTCCTAATATATATAGTGTGTGTCAAATATATAGGATGTTGCTGGGCTTTTTCTGCAGTGGCAGCCACAGAAGGAATTACACAAGTGAAAACAGGGAAATTGATCTCTCTTTCCGAGCAAGAATTGGTGGACTGCGACACCAGCGGTGAAGACCAAGGCTGCGAGGGCGGTCTCATGGACGACGCTTTCGAGTTTATCATTCAAAACAAAGGACTGGCCACGGAAGCGAACTATCCATACAAAGGAGTAGATGGAAGGTGTGGCAAGAACAGAGAGGCTTCCCCTGCTGCCAAAATCACAGGCTACGAAGACGTTCCCGCAAACAGCGAGAAGGCACTGTTAAAGGCAGTGGCCAACCAGCCCGTCTCGGTTGCAATCGATGCCAGTGGATCAGCCTTCCAGTTCTACTCGGGCGGGGTATTCACCGGAGAATGTGGAACGGCTCTGGATCATGGCGTGACAGCCGTTGGATACGGGAAGGATGCTGATGGAACAGAGTATTGGTTGGTGAAGAATTCATGGGGCACTTCGTGGGGTGAGAATGGATACATTAGAATGCAGAGAAATGTCGATGCTAATGAAGGTCTCTGTGGCATTGCCATGGAAGCTTCCTATCCCACTGCTTGAACCCTCTCTCTGTATATATACCTATTATATATGGATGATTAATCTTCACCTTATACTGATAGTTATTATGGATGTGTTATTTCCAAAATGTACTTATTTACCTCTATGGAGTGATACTTATGGATCTTGTATTTGCTAGTATTTGTATAGCATGCACTTATATATGCTTGAAGCTTTAAATTTGGAAATGGAAATTTCTTCTTATCCCAATTTCCAGCTCCACCTACCCACACGGTTTTTATTGTCATGAGTTCACAGAAATTTATTGGCTGGAATTTGCAAATCTTTAGTACCTTTTAAGTCGGATATATATTCTCCGTTGTTTAAAAAACTTATACTTGTTAAATCTACATAATATCCGTTTTTTAAAATAATAAATCAATAAATAAACCTAAACTAGAAAAAAAAAAGAAAAAAAAAAAAAAAAAAAAAAATTTAAAANAAAAAAAAAAAAACAAATTTAAGAGGCAGCAAGTGCAATTTTTCCTATTTTATATGTAATTGACAAAATTAAACGCAATATTTCTGTTTTATGGAAATTAATTTAGGCAATAATTTGCACAATATTAGTGAGAAATATATAGGTATATATTATTAAAAGCATATTGCGTACACCATAACTCATTGATGATTTGGTAAGGATCCTATAGTTTAATACTTGCATGCCACGATCCTAAAATAGTAAAATTCGTAGACTGACGGATTTTTTTTTTTTTAAATTATATATCATTTCTCATTACATTTTACATATTAAATATGGAAATGCACATTGAAGAATATATTGAACAAAATATATAGTGATATTGCTTGAATGTATGTTTTTACACACGATGATTTGTTCACACAAGACTGATACATATTATAGAGTCCTAGGTCAACCGTAGTACTCATAGTATAAGGAAACTGTCGAGAACAAGGTACTTGATAAATAAGGAATAATATAATATTATTCTTAAATAAAAATTGAAGTATCTATTGGTGATTTGATGGCTGGTCTGTTGCTATATTGATCTCTTGTCAACTCCTATAGTCTCGGCTTTCTCTTTGTTGCTGTGTTTGGACTTCTCAAATTCAGCCTTTGTCAAGCCTTCATTATCGTTTACTATAACTGGTTGAGGTCTGCCATCACACTCATCTGTTATAAAATAGCCAAGCAGTCATTTATATTGATCTAATATAGCCCTCTCAATATATAAGTTTGTAGACACTGGGTTTCAAAATTGAAAGAATATCTGTGATTGCCGTTTTCATAATATTGGTGGGCTGGGCATCCAAAGCCATGTCCCGCACGTTCCATAGTGAGGCGTCCATAATGAACATGCACGAGCAATGGATGAGTCAGAACGGAAGAACTTATGAGAACGATGCTGAGAAGAAAAAACGTTTCAACATATTCATGGACAACGTGAATTTTGTTGAAAAGTTCAACAGAGAAGGGAATCGAACGTACAAGTTGAGAATCAACGAATTTTCAGACTTGACAAATGAAGAGTTCATCAAATATAATACTGGATACAGAATGCCAATCCACCACTCAAATTCACCCAAAAATACATCTATTAGCTACCAAGAACTCACTGATATGCCCAAAAGCATCGACTGGAGGGAACACGGAGCTGTAACCCCCATAAAGAAACAAGCTGCATGTGGTAAGAGAAAACACCATATATATAGACATATCTCATAGGCTTTATCACTAAGTTGCTGTCCTTACTAGAGAAAAGTAGAGAATAAATAATAACTTATTTTTCATCAGTTTAAACTTTAAAAAAAAAATAGTACTCAATCATTTAACAGTTTCAAAGAATAGACATTTATACATATATAAATTTCGTTATTTGTCACTAGTAATGAGCACGAGCACTGAGTGAGAGACTCGGTTGGCTTTTTAAACTAGAAATCTAGTATGGAAAAGTAAATTTTTTTGACATGTAATAAAATTGACACACACACGACATATAAATCTCACTATAGTAATTAATGGTCTACCAATGATATCGATGACAAATAGTATATTTTCCTGTATAGAGTTAGTTTGACAATAGATGCATGCAGAATCTTGCTGGGCATTCGCAGCAGTGGCAGCTGTTGAGAGCATCACACAGATCAAAACCGGCAATCTAATATCGCTGTCCGAGCAACAGCTAATAGACTGCGACACGGCTACAAATCACGGATGCGCAGGTGGTTGGCCTGAAGCAGCCTATAATTACATGGTAGAAAACCAAGGGATAAGCAGCGAAGCAAGGTATGAGTACCAAGGAAGAGATGGAATTTGTGACACGAAGAAAGCAAGTGAGCATGCAGCCAAAATTAGTGGGCATGAAAATGTACCTCCCAAAAATGAGGAAGCATTGCTGAAGGCTGTGACTGTTCAACCGGTGTCGGTCGCGGTCAATGGCAAAGCGCGTGAATTTCAATTATATGGAGGAGGTGTGTTCAGCGGAAAATGCGAGCCGTCCATTGACCATGCTGTTGCGGTGATCGGATATGGAGTGAGTGAAGATGGCACAAAGTACTGGTTGATCAAGAACTCATGGGGTGAAACATGGGGTGATAAGGGCTACATGAGAATTTTGAGAGACTATGTTGCACCCGAAGGTCTTTGTGGAATTGCTCAATATCCTTCCTATCCAATTGCATAATTTATGTTCCAGAATTATCTCCATTTCATCTTTCACATATTTATGCTTCTTCTTTCTTTTTTTTTTCCAACAAAAAATATATAGGTTCCTTGCTGCCAATAAAGGTTGCACATTGTTGCGTTTACTTGGCAATTAATTTTTTTAAATTTTTGATTCTGTTATATATAATCTTTGCATCCATGGCTAGAAAGATTTATCCAATATATATAGTTTCATGATATATTAATGCATATATAATTATATTATGGTTAAGAGTATTACAAAAATACAGAAGTATCCTTTACTGGAAAATCAAGAAAGCCACGTAATCAATTATGTTATTAACTCTCATGTGAAAAGCACGTGATCTAATTAGTTTTGTTGCTAATTAGTTAGCTTTTCTGTTATAAGCATAGCCACGTGTTCATTAAGCATTGATCATTATGAATATATTTGTTTTACGTATATAAGCCATGCTCTGTTCTACGAGCTGATTGTAATTTTCATTTCTATCAATACAGAAGATTTAGTTCATTTTGTTTTCTTTGCTTTTATACTTTTCTCGTCATTTTTTTTTCTTCCAAATATCTTTTACCTAAGATCGTTTGATCTTTCTCAACTTAGTATCAAAGCCATCTTCTATGGCGGAAACAAATTCGATCCTCACTGTTACTCCATTCTCTAATTTAATCATCAAATTAGATTATTTGAACTTCTTTATCTGGAAATCTCAAATATTTATAGTCGTCAAAGGTCATCGGCTCCTCAAATTTTTACAGTTCTCTTCCTTTGATGATTTCGTTAATCATCAATCCAGCAGTTCAAAAACAACATAGGCTTCTGTTGATAGTTTTACACAGAAACAACTTTATGAAGATTAGGACATTCAAGATTAGTTCTTGATTGGATGGCTTCACGGTACCATAGTCAAAGAAGTTATTGGACACTTTATTGATAAAGAGAGAACATGCAGCGTATGGAATGCAATTGTCAACAGGTATGCCACTCCATCACCAAGTAGAATACTTCATTATAGAAGATTGCTACAAACAACGAAGAAATATGGTATTTCAATTGATGAATATTTTCTAAAAATAAAAGACATAGCTGGGAAACTCACGGCTACTGGAGATCTTGTTACAAAAAGAGATCTGGTCATGAATGTGCTAGCAGGTTTAGGTCCAGAATTCAAGACTATTTCCACAATTTTAGAAATTTGGCCAAAGCAATATAGCTTTGAAGAAATTCAATATCATCTACTTGCTTTTGAATCTAAGATAGAAGAAGAGAACTCTACTATCAATTTTGAAATTGCTCAAAAGGCTGCACATGTAGTGTCAAATACTGCTAGTATGGATCAACCAGTTATGAACATTTCCAGTAATTCAAGAGAACAATGTTCTGGAAATTATTGCTCACATGGCCAATCCTCCTCCCCTATAGTTCATAGTTAGCCTGTATCATGTGGATTTCCAATTTGTTGTCCTTCACACAATATAACTTCATGTGGAAATGGACAAATGTATCATACCATGCAACAAGACAATGGCATATCTACATCTTTTCCTCGTGCAAGAGGTTGGGGTTATTTTGGAAGATACAACAATCGGTCTCGACCAACTTGTCAATTGTGTGTAGTATATGGTCATATTGTGGCAAACTGTTACTATAGGTTTGATTCCACTTTTATGAGAGGTCAAAGCAACAATCCAAGACCTTCGCAATACTCACAACAATATCAGTCTTCAACTATGCCTCAATATCCACAACAATATCAACCATTTCCAATGCCTGCAATGCCTCATTCTCAAATGCATCCATTCAATACTACTATGACAACTGGCCCGATACATCAACATCATGATTCTACTCCTACAAATCATTCCTTTCCACCTCATGCAACCTATTATCCAACTTCACAAAAAACTATTTTTGATTCACAGTATGCTCAAACACAAAGCTTAAACTCTCAATTCTCTAAACCATCTGTGCATCCTGCCAATGCAGAAGGTTATTTGACTTTTGTGTCTGGTAATGGTTTGACTCCTACTCTAGTGGTTACTATGTCAGAGAAATTTAAGTGGACTTGTCAGGCTACTTCACCACAAACTCTCGTTGATCCCTCATGGTTTTTTGACAGTGGTGCCACAGATTATGTGTTAGCTGATAGTGAAATTCTACTTCAGAAAGTTGACTACAAGGGACCAAACAAGCTCATGGTTGGCAATGGCCAACAATTGGATATTTCTCACATTGGTAATGCTTCTATTCTCACTTGCAATAAATCTATTTACTTATTGAATGTTCTTGTGGTGCCTGGCATAGCAAAGAACCTTTTAAGTGTTTCTAAGCTTGCATATAATAATTGTTTAAGTGTAGAGTTTAATACTACTTCCTGCATTGTTAAGGACAATCAAGGCAAACCAATTCTTAAAGGCATTCTTGATGGAGGGTTGTATAAACTGAATGTTCCCCTTTCTTCCAAAGGTCAACTACACAAACCTAGTTCGAGTCTGTTTGCTGCTCATCAAGTACAAGCTGAAGTTTTAGTTCCTTGTAATATGATCAAGTCTACTAATGAACAACTATGTGAATGCAGTGTCTTCTTCTCTTTTACCTTCTTTTTTTTTGTAATAATGAAACAAACTCAGATGTTGTTTCTCCTAGTAGTTTCATTCATTGTAATCAATCTCACTTGTTTCTAATAAAACAAAGAATGTGTGTTCGAGTTATGCTTCTTCTAGTTCTCATTCTACTTCTGCTGTCTCAAAAACTACTCCTAAAGTTGATGCTCAAATCTTCATCAACGTTTAGGTCATCCTGCCATTGGTATTCTTACAAAGATTGTCTCAAATAACTTTATAACCTTTCAAAATTCTTTATCTTTCTGTGAAGCTTGCCAATATGGCAAGCAACACTTGATTTATTTTCCTACCTCTTCTTCTCTAGCTACAAAACCCTTAGAATTGATTCACACTGATCTCTAAGGACCAGCTCATATTCCTTCTAAAGAAGGTTTTCGATTTTATATTCAATTCCTTGATGATTTCTCAAGGTATGTTTGGGTTTATCCTATGAAACTTAAGTCAAAAGCTCTCTCAATGTTTCAAAAGTTTCAGAAAATGGTTGAAAGATACTTTGAATGTCAAATCAAAATAGTTCAATCTGATTAGGGTGGGGAGTTTCAAGTTTTTTAACCTTTTCTTTCTAAAACTGGAGTTTAGTTTGGTCACTCTTGCCCTCATCTTCATGCACAAAATGATAGAGTTGAAAGAAAACATAGACACATTATAGAAGTTGGCCTCTATGTGTTAGCTCAAGCAAAAATGCCTCTCTATCACTAGTTGGATGCCTTTCACTGTGCAATCTATATAATCAATAGGTTACCTACATAAGCTTTAGGCTTTGAAATTCCTTATCAGCTGTTATTTCATAAAGCACTTGATTATTCATTTTTTCGTGTGTTTGGTTGTGCTTGATATCCTTTCTTTCGAACTTACAATGCTCATAAAACACAATATCATTCTCAAAAGTGTGTTTCTTTGGTACAACCCTGATCACAAAGGCAACAAGTGTCTCCATTTTTCTGGTAAACTCTATCTCTTCAAGAGTGTTGTCTTTGATGAAACTGATTTTCCATTCCAAACATATAGTAACTATAGATTCCTAATTTCTAATTCATCCACTGTTCTAGTTACATCTACGACTATGTCACCTTTTTTTGTCATTCATCGAAACACTACTTCTTTATCTTCTAATACACCACCAGTGCCTATGTCAACTCATATTACACCCACTATACAACCAGACAATTCACAAAATACACCATTCAATATTTCAAATTCAGATCCTTCAAATTTCTTTCACCAATCCATTTCTTTCAATCATACATCTTTGAGTGATAATTTAGTCATAATGCCATCTTCTCAGTCACCAATAACTTCCAATGATGTTATCCAGTTATTTCCACCAACTCCTCAGTTTCTTCCATTCCAAGTCAATGCCTTGATGAACAAGCTTCCATTCCAAATAACATTCAATCAGTTAATCCTATGACAACTCAAGCTGGCAGATTCAAACCTAAAATTTTCCATACTTCAACAAGATACCATTTACCCTTAGTTGCCTTTGCCTCTATTGTTGAACCTACCTCAGTTTCAAATGCCCTTTCTGACCCCCACTGGAAGGAAGCTATGAATAAAGAATATACAGCTCTCCTCAAAATTAAAACTTGGGAATTGGTTCCTTATGTTACTAACATGCCTATAGTACGAAACAAATGGGTGTTCAAGACAAAATATAAAAGCAGATGGTTCTGTCGAGAGGTTAAAAGCTTGTTTAGTAGCTAAGGGGTTTCACCAGACAACAAGTGTGGATTACACTGAAACATTTTCTCCAGTAATTAAACCAGCTACCATTCGAATTGTTTTGACACTTGCTTTGTCAAACAATTGGGAAGTCAGGCAATTTAATTTTAACAATGCCTTCCTAAATGGAAACCTATTGGAGGATGTTTACATGGAACAACCATAAGGTTTTGTTAGCTCACATACACCACAGTATGTATGCAAGCTTTCTAAGGCATTGTATGGTCTAAAGCAAGCACCAAAGGCTTGGCTTGACAAATTAAAGGCTCTTCTTCTTGGTTTTGATTTTCAAAACTCTCAATCAGACACTTCCCTTTTCATTTTGAAGTCAGAAACAACTTTTGCCTTACTTTTGGTCTATATAGATGATAGTCTACTCACTGGAAATAACTCAGCTTTCAATGCTCAGCTTATTAAGTTCAAAGAACTGATTCTACTATGATACTGACTCAATAGAAATACATTTCTGATCTATTGAAGAAAGCTAAAATGGATGAGGTTAAGCATGTTTCATCTCCAATGAGTACAAGCACTAAATTATTTCAATATGATAGTGAACCTTTCTCGGATCCAGTAGCTTATAGAAGTCTTGTTGGGGCTTTACAATATCTTTCCTTAACAAGGCCAAATATTTCGTATCATGCCAGCACTCTAAGTCAATTTCTACAAAGTCCCACAGTGAATCATTGGGAAGCTTGTAAGAGGATTTTGAGATACTTGAAAGGGACAATTCGATATGGGTTGTGTTTGCAGGCTAACTCATTTTTTCAAGTACAAAGTTTTCCTGATTTTGATTGGTCAAGTAGTTTGGATGATAGACAATCTGTTAGTGGCTATTGTTTATATTTTGGCTCAAACTTGGTTGCTTGGAGCTCAAAGAAACAACATAGAGTAGCTCGTTCAAGCACAAAAGCCGAGTATCATGCCTTAGCTCACATTTGTGCTAAAATTTGTTGGTTGTAGAATCTTACTAAAGAACTCACTTTCCTCTAGCATGTCCAATTATTTGGAGTGATAATACAGGAGCTGTTGCTTTAGCTGCTAATCCTGTTCTCAATGCTCGAGTGAAACACATCGAGATTGATATACACTTTGTTAAAGATAAAGTGTTACACAAGACGTTAGAAGTCAGGTATATACCAACTCATGAACGGGTGGCTAATATCTTTACAAAACCTTTAAGTAAAGATCGGTTTCAATATTTGCGAGATAAACTTCATGTTATGTCTCAATAATGTTATTTGAGCTTTCTCAAAGAAGATCAAAGAAGAGGTTTTGTCTGAAGGGGCATATTACAGAAATACAGAAGTATCCCTCACTGTAAAATCAAGAAAGCCACGTAATCAATTTTGTTATTAACTCTCATGTGAAAAGCACGTGGTCTAATTAGTTTTATTGTTAATTAGTTACCTTTTCTGTTATAAGCATAGCCACATGTTCATTAAGCATTGATAATTATGAATGTATTTGTTTTTCGTATATAAGTCATGCTCTGTTCTACAAGCTGATTGTAATTTTCATTTTTATAAGTACAGAAGACTTAGTTCATTTTGCTTTCTTTGCTTTTATACTTTTCTCGTCATTTTCTTTTCTTCCAAACATCTTTTACCTAAAATCGTTTGATCTTTCTCAACTAAAAGTAACATTATGTATGTCATGTTTTAGTATACTACGAAGATGATCAATTTTGTTATAGAAGTTGGAGACAAATATATTTTGGAAATGACATAGTCTGTGATCTGTAATACGTGGACATAATTTTAATTTTCAAACGGTATATGTCCATTATTTTTTCATTTGTCTCGAAATCGAAACATGGGCATCTGTCAAAAAACCACTGTTAACCCCCTTAAGTCCAACCCCTAGTAGGAAGACATCAAATGGGCCGTCCTTATGTACGAAAGTGCTTGTGCTTCAGTTGGGCTTGTACACAACGGCTGTGACACGCTAGATTTGCACCAATTGATCATATTTTTTTTTTTTGGTTAACTTGCACCAATTGATCATATAAAGGCAATAGTCGGTTTTTTTTTTTTTTCTTTTTTTTGCAAACATATATTATTTTGAAAGTACTGTTATTTGTGACTGGGAATGATAATAATGAGTAACGTTAAAAATTGAAATGCCAATTATTAATTCTGCCAACTACGTACTTTCATTATGTCCACTGTGGAACTCATTAGTAAATGGTGAAAATTATGTATCATTGATACTTGAGCTAAAAAAGAAAATTATCATTGATTGGATTAATAATTTTGGGTCCATGTTTTTATTGGACAAAATTGCCAAATTTTGATTTATAATTTTAAGAAACCTTGGCTCTGATTAAATTAAATATTTTTTTTCCTATATGCTTAAACAACCAGAAAATGCGTCATCATTACATATTCATATATCTCGTTTTAACAAATACCATCCGAGCTGTTTTTTCACGCTTTCTCAAACATATGGAGAAAGCTCCTGAAATTTTTGGTTGGCTGCTAAATAATTAACTTTTTTTGTCTTGTACTCCGTCAATCACTACAAGAACTCCCATTCCGTTGAATGGGATATGTGTAGTCGTCTATCTCTTGACTCCAAATGGGAGCATAAATATATGTTTGAAAAAGGATAGTACAGTGCATGCCTATAGAATTCGGCTAGGTGGCTTAATTTTTTTTTTCTTCTCATTCTATTTCACAGACTTTCCAAATTAAACAACCATAACTGGTGGGAAAAGCTTAAAAAAAATGTTGCCCACAAAACTTGCTGCAAGGACTTGGGCGTGTAATTAACGGCAAGGAATTGATTGGGTCTTCACGTCATGTATTTTCTAGCTAGCTTTTTGCTCATAATTTATAAATCAATTACCCCAACGTGCATGAAAGGTTTCAATTAAGTACTGAAACTTGTTCGGGGCTGCTAGCTAGCACTATTCATGATTTTCTAGCCGTTCATCATCAGCATCAATCATGCAAAAACTTCGCAGTTTTCTTTCTTTTTCTTTTTTTCCTTGTACTTGCTATGTGTAAACTTTATTGTAGAGGAATAGATTGGAAAATTTATGTGAACTTTATTTGTCCAAAGATCTTTTATCTATAAATACCCATTATTGATATGCTTGCTTCTTCACAAAACGTATTGTACTAACAAGAATCCTCTTCAGTTTGTACAATACAATATGGGTTTCCAAAAAGGAAAAACAATTGTGGCTGTCATTTTGATGGTGTTATTGAGTTGGGCATCCCGAGCCATGTCCCGCACGTTGGATGAAGAATCTTCGACCATAGTCACGCACAAGGAATGGATGAGTCTGTACGGACGCACTTATGCGGACGATTTAGAGATGGAAATGCGTTCCAAGATATTCAAGGACAACGTGGATTACGTGGAAAAGTTTAACAAGGAAGGAAAACGTAGCTACAAGTTGAGGATCAATGAGTTTGCAGACTTGACAAGTGAGGAATTCCTCACTTATTATACCGGATATAAAAAGCCTACCCATCGCTCCAAATCGTCCACAAATAAACCTTTTAGGTACGAAAACTTGGCCGATGTTCCTCCAAGCAGCATAGACTGGAGGGAAAAAGGAGCTGTTACATCTATTAAGAACCAAGGCCGATGCGGTACGTAAAAGAATTAATTTAGTCAGTCTTTGTTTCTTTTTTGAGTGTTTTTTATTTTTGAATATAATTATTGAATTTTTAATATACATCTTTAAAAATGGACTGTAATGAATGAGTATTTTTTCAAAAAACATAAATTAATACATATTTTTTTTCTGAAACAAGCACGTAAATTCATTTGGATGCATGCATGCATATGCAGGATGTTGTTGGGCATTTTCGGCGGTGGCAGCAATGGAGGGAGCCATACAAATCGAAACAGGAAACCTAACCTCGCTGTCAGAGCAACAACTAGTGGACTGCACGCAAGGCAACAACGGTTGCAGCGGAGGTTGGATGGACATTGCTTATGAATACGTAGTAAAAAACCAAGGGATAAGCAGTGAAGCAAACTACGAGTACCAGGAAATGCAGGGGAATTGCATGGTGGAGAAAGAATTGGCAGCAAAGATAAGTGGACATGAAGATGTGCCTCCCAATGATGAGGAAGCATTGTTGAAGGCTGTGTCTCATCAACCGGTGTCGGTTACCATCGATGCTAGTGGCTCTGACTTCCAAATGTACGGAGGGAATATCTTCAATGGAAAATGTGGGACATCACCGACCCATGCAGTTGCGTTGATTGGGTATGGGGAGACTGAAGATGGCACCAAATACTGGCTCATCAAGAACTCATGGGGAGAGAGCTGGGGTGAGAAAGGGTACATGCGAATTCTCAGAGGTTCTTCTGATTCCCCACAGGGTGTTTGCGGAATTGCCCGTTATCCCTCCTATCCAATTGCATAATTAAATATCAATTGGATTATCTCCAGTCTCCACCTCATGACCTATTAATTACTTCTATACTCATTCGCAATACTTCTCATATATATATATTTATGTTTCTTTTTTTCTTATAGTCTTGGCTGCTAAAATGCCTATATTGTATGCGTTTAATTTGGTAATAAAATATCATACTTACTTTTCATGCAAGAATGCTTTATAGTTATTAATAATAATAAAATGACACACACATGCAGACTAGTCATTTCAACGGCTAAATATTATAAACAAAAAATTCAAGTTGATAAAGATTTAAGCTTCAACCAGTGCAAGTAACTTAAAATCCTCAGTGACCAGATTTTCTCATTTACAGATAATTATAGCAGCTAAATCCTAAAAGCTAATGATATAAAAATCTACATTGCAAATGCCAAAATCTACGAGAAGCATATTAATTACAGCAAGCAAAAAGTAACTAATATCCACCCAGATTCAATTTAAGGTATTACACATTTGTGTTGAAAAATCTTGATGAAAATACAGGTATTGTACTAGTGCGACAACAATAAAGAAAATGATCACGATTGCACTTTCAAATGGAAAAAATACAAAATGTGTCAAGCGACATGAGATTGAAATTTTGATGAAGATTCACATCAACCAACTACAGGACATCATAACTTTCTCATAACTTTCCTACTAAAAGTTATTCAGGATTCAGAGAGTTAGCCCCGTTTACCACTGTTGGGATTTGATTTTGTGCACAGAACTTTCCGTCCCTTGGCACGTCGACGCTTCAACACTGCTCTACCACTGGTGGTTCTCATTCGTCTGCGGAATCCATGAGTCCGAGCCAATGACTTCCGTGACCTGCTTCTCTTGGTTAGACAAAGAGCAGCCTTCCCAGCCCTCACCACTAAGCTGCGGCGATTTCCTCTCCCAACCCCAATATTAGAATTTAAATCCAAACCCAATGACAAACCTGTGGACTAAAGAATTAATAAAAATACAAGCCATGAAACAACAATTAGTGGAATACCCTAATTCTACATTTATCTCACTGCATTGTCAAATCAAAACCTGAAAATGTCACCATAGGAACATGCCGACAACACTACTACGGAAAAAGGAAGACATTAACTAAAGGATTTTTACTTCCAGTTCAAAAAAGTGAACCACAAAAAAAAAAAAAAAAATACTAAAATAAAATTAGGCATGCAAAGAAAATCAATGATACTTAGACAGAGGTGTGATTATCAGGGTGGGTTATATGTCCAAGTTTAAATTTGATTGTTTTCCACATATCTCGACTACCCTTATCAGCGCCCAAGTATAGAATCCAGATATGATAGAGTCCAATGAACAGTCCGAGTAACTACAAGTACATTAGTAGTATTATGCTTCATATTAATACTAAGAAAGTTAGAGAAAAAATTGGCAAACAACATTGCCATGCATAAGAAACCAAGACTTTTTACCGTTGTTAAGATTGAATCTGAATCTTGCTGTTCAATTTAAAGGAACTGCATTGATCTTTTGAGTTAACTGCACATACCTCCATTCACTACCAGCAATTAATTCTCTGAACTTCTTTACTTGTATCATTAACAATTATATTGTTCAAACTGTAATTTAACATATTTATTGGCATTTCATTCCATTTTAACAATCTACCTTATAGCTAAATTCTAAAGCTTTAGGAGCTATGAACATAGAGACTTGGGTAACGAGGGCAGGGTACTCGTGACAATTATTTGGTTTTTAGCAAAAAAAAAGGATTCATTAACACAAAAGAAAAAGTTCAGGGTTGAATCCTGCAGAGATCCTGAAAAATAAAATTGACAATAACCGAAAATAAAATTACATGGAGTATATGCAATAAATCCTAAATTTAATCTCAAATAAAACTGTATACTAAGGCAATTGCAAGTCTAGGTGAGTTAAATTGTTTCTGACTTTCAGTACCATGATAACCTAGCTTCGTGCAACAGATATTATCACGTCCAATAACAGTGTCTTCAAAAATTTTGAGCAATAAGCATAACACTTGCAAGAGTTATCAATACCTTTTCTAGTATATTCCTATTTCAACCACTAATACATCTTTTTTACTAGCAACGGAAGTAACTTTGGCAAAAATGCACTGGTAGCTTTCAGAAGCAAAAAAAAAAAAGCTTTGCTTTCAAAAATGCTCAACAAAAGGCAAAATGCACCTAACTGTAATGCCAAAACCAATCAAATGCAAAAAGGAAGATACATCCCATATATTCGTCAAATAAATTGAAAGACCCACTTGCTTGATAGTAACTCCCAGTTGTCAAAATCAAGCAAAATATAAGTTTTAAAAAAAAAATCACAAATTCGAATACAGTTGTCAGCAGACCCATCAATTTCCTGACACAATCTGAAGAAGCCATCCATTAATGGAACGAGAATTGATGGTAAAGAAAGATGATGAATTACCTGAAACAGAAGAACGGAAACCAAGAGACGAAGCCAAAGAAGAAGATTGAAAGAAGGAACAGTGAAGAAGGCCGGAACGGATGTTGGGGCTATTAGCACCACAAAGAGAAACGGAGGTTCTGGTTGTTGGACCGGTAAGGAAAGTGAGAGAAGCAGAGGGAAGTCCTGCGCCTTTAGAGGATAGCCATGGGGAACACAAAACCGCTGTTATGGAAGCCATTCTCTGCCTTCTCTCTCTCTCTCTCTCTCTCTCTGTAGCTCCGTCCTCTCCTCTGTTAACTATCCCAAAACCCAGGTGGGTTTACTGCCTTATCCAGTGTCCGTACAGCCAAGTCATTGGAAATATAATGGGCCTTGGCTATTTTGATGGAAACGGGCCGCCTGTTTGAGCAAGCTGGGCCGACCTTTATACTTTTACAATATTTAAAGATTAATATCTCTGCCTGGGAACGGGGATGTAGCTCAAATGGTAGAGCGCTCGCTTTGCATGCGAGAGGTACAGGGTTCGATCCCCTGCATCTCCACTTTTGTGGGTTAATGGTAACTTTTATTTTGTTCTTCTTCTTTTTGTAATAAAAATGAGGAATAATAAGCAGATGATGTAACAGCAAAGATTCATTAGCAAGTATTTTGATGGATACTTTAAACAATAGCAAGGTTGGTTTCTTAAAATATTAATTAAATCTAAGAGAATAACTATTTTAATGAACAACACAATAAAAGAACCATCCCAAAACTTTGATTAGAGTAGTCCTAGATGTTCATTAGCATATCAAACAAACAAGAACTTATTGAGAAGTGTGAAAATTATATATATATATATATATATATATTTATAATTTTGCTAATATAAGCTAAGTCGTCTACTATTTAGATAGCAACAATTAATTGTAGTCATCTAATGCGTAGAATCAAGAGCATTTAATATATGATTATGTGCATCATACGGCTATAGTAGACTGTCGCTCTCTGAATAGTGAACTACATCGTCCACAATAACAGTTTTGTATATATTTATTAATATAGTTTTAATATATGAAACATAGATAGAAAATATTTAATTGGGCATAACTTATTATCTATTGGTTTATTAAGTTTTTTTATTTTTTAAATGCTAATTAATTATTTTTAGAATCTTAAATCCACACTTATATATCATATTAATATGAAATTTTAATCTCCATACATTGGTTTAACTCCAAACTTGGGTTCTACAAAATCGACTTTCCATGTAATAAAAATATGCACATCAGTTCCTATGAAATTCTTAATTCCTCAATTGTATGTAACCCAGCACACGGGTCTACCTCGCTAGGCGTACCAATTCATACACTTTCTCTATCAAGTCTACCTTCTCATAATTCCTAGTATGACTGCCTTTAATTAAATGAAATTGTCATTCAAAGAACTGGGAAAAACAAACTCTATCTAACGAAACTTCCAACGGAGCTTAACCACATAATTTAACTCAAATCAAAATTCCATATCAAGAAGACAGTTGGTTTTGAATGGAAAAGAAACAGCCGATCCATTGTTCAGTAACCAAAAAAAAAAAAAGGCTTGGAACCCATTGGTTGCTGTAGGGTCCCTTGAAAATAGAAATGAATTAGACAAATGGAAATTGACATTCCAATTTAGATTGAGAACTTTCTCCTTCCTAGTGGCTGAACCTGTGGTTTACATGGTAGAAATTCCACTAATGTTTCTTGAAAAATATAACGTGGAACATCTTCTAGGGGCTACCAGATTTCGCAAGTCCTGCTGGGGATAAAAATGGGTCCAAATCATAATTTTTATAAATGACTGGTTACTACAAGCAAATAATAGTGTGTGTAAATAGAGGAAAATCATCAGTTTCAGGGCTAAGGGACTGCTGTGTAATATCTGCGTTCTTGCGTGTGCAATAAGCAATTTGTGTAAACAAACGCAATAAAGTGGGCCTCCACAGCACTGCCAACCAAATTGAGCCCACTTTGCTTACCTGCAGCCCACCCAACACCTTCTATATATTGGGCGTGGTTTGACTCTTGACATTTCCTTCTCTCCCACTCCCACCTTAGCAACCTACTAGGCCCACAAGGCCACAACCAACATCAACTAAACTGAATAGATTGTAGTTACCAAGAAAAGGGATAAATTTTTGTCTTTTTTTTTTTTTTTTTTGGTAAAAAATAATTTGTCATTAATTCTTGAAAAATCTATCAACTTAACTCAATGACTTCTAATTACCAAAAAAAAAAAACTCAATGACTTCTCAACCGACTAACTTTATTTTCAAGTGGTACTTCTAAAATTTATTGTGCAGAAGTTAATTAAAACAAAATAAGAAGATTAATCGGTAAACGAGATAGGAGGATCAATTATGCTATCTAAATAATAATAGATATGTTTTTCTTATTATTATTGTTTTTTAATCTAATATGGAAATTCAAATTCATAATCAATTTTATCCACGTATATATATAGGGATTTTACTACTAAGCTCAATCAAAACAAACAATAGAAGTTTAGTTGCTGTATATGGAAGAAAATGATATTTAAAGTAAAAAGGTAACATTATATGAAAGTCATGGATTATCCTTACAAATTAAATTCAATTTATTATAAAAGAAGATATGTTAAATCATTCAAAAGTATGCATATGAGTTTGGAAAACAAATATTTGCTTTCTTCTCATCCATTGTAGCAATTGGGAGAAGAGGGACCCTTGACACAAAGTTTTGTGTTGCTCTTTTAATTAATTAATCGTATCATTTATTAATCTCTCTCATGCCTTATGAATCAAACCAAACAAGCAACTTAAAGGCACAAAGACGGCAAAAAAGCCAGAATATATCTCACTCAAGGGACCTGATTCAAAGTGTGTGTGTGTGTGTGTGTGTGTATTTTTTGGGTGAATATATGTATATATAAGTATTTAATAAAACGATAACAGCATGAAATTCAAAAACACCATCCATTTCAAGATCACTTTGTTTCATTCCAAGCAAAGAACTCCACGTTGCACTGCCACTTGTGAAGGGTTAGGACTCCATATAAGAGCTTAATTCCAACCATATTTGACCTTGTTGCATATAAGAGCTAATTCCAACCATTTTTGACGTTTGTTAGTGCAAGCTAGCTAGTTAGCTTTTTTTTTTTTGGCTTCTTGTAACTTTCCCAAATGGGAACGTATGTGGTGGTGAGCAGTTGATGAGGATGGGCACTAAAATCATCATAATCACCAAAACCCATCATTATCAACATCAGCATGACACCATCTTTTTAATCGTTTTTTGCTGTTTTCATCAATTTTATAAATATATAACTTACACTCAAAAAGTTCATTTGTATTCCACTCAATCTGAAACAATGACAATGGGGGGTCAGAGAATTCCAGTTTTTTTTATAGAGTACTGCTGTACTTTCTATAGTTTATGTCCTTCTACCAAGTTCATGATATTATGTGTTTCTGACTCTCTTTTGTACGTGGTACCAGTAAATTAAATTAAACTTGAATAACGTACGCTTTGATGGACAACATCTAAATATTGGAAATCTATTTCGGTAACGGTGCATGACCTTAATTTGTCTACTGGAATCTTCTTGTTTTCGCAATTGGCATAGTAGCAATAATGAAATATATATACGTATATATGCCAAAACAAATTTTAAAAAATAAATCAACATTTTAGGTCGTAAATGGTCAGTGGTTAATAAGGGCCAAAAAAGAAAAATTGAGATATTGTTAGTTTTTGTTTTTATTTGGCAGACATTTAGCAGAAACGCGATTCATTGTCAACCCGAATTATTACACCTTGGATGGAGTTAAGCCATGAACCAATAAGAAGAGCACCCTCAATTCAGGTAAGCGCCACGCTAACTTCGTTTTTTGTTTTTCCTTTTTATATGATAATGATACTTTAGATCCATTAATTAATTAATTTGCAAATTTCATAAAAGTTTGACAAATTGATTAAAAATCAAATCGAGAGAGAGAGAGAGAGAGAGGGATTTCCCAAACGAGATGTCTTTTCCACTAGCTAGCAGAATCCATCAATCTTTGTCTATTGAAAAATGAACATCAATTTTCTATTCGTCTATACGTCCAAAAAACAAAATTTTATATTCCTCTAAATAAGCCTCTAGTTATACCTTGCATATGAAGAAAGGAAGAAAATGTGATCTTTAGCTCGTTGGGAAATATAGTTTATTGAGGAATGGGATTCTGTTAAGAGAAAAATCATTTGTTTTTTTCAAAGACTTAAAAGATAATGAAGGCTTAAAAAATTTCCATTTGTTGCAATCACTTCCATAAAAGGAGAAAATTGATATCTTTACAAAATGCTTGTTTTTGTTGGGAGCCATTCAAAGAAGACCGAGTTTGCTAACTCTTACAAGATTCCTGATGGACGGTTCACCAACCTATAGCCATTTTTCATGTGGGACCCTGACATGGGCCTCAGTGGGCCTCTTGAACTCTGACAGAATGTTTTTAAAACACTGGGCTAGAAATTAGAGTGCCACGGGTGTGTTTTTGTGGTGGTGGACCTGGCTAAGGATGAGGAATGGTCCTCCGACTTTGTTTGTTTTCGTGTTCGTTTTCTATTGCTTTTTGAAAACTTGAAAGAGATCGGCTTGGGGTACAACATTTGGTGAATACTACAAAACCCATAAACCTTACCCGACTAAACAAGCTTATGGCTGTGAAACCTACACTTTTGTTTAGCTCGTTTGGTGGTTTTATCAGTCTATGTGCTCCTAAAACATAAGGAATAGGGGGTGTTCACTGTTCATCCAAACGAATCTAATAATTTATAGTATTAATCAATCGGAGTATGCAGTTTGTATATATATATATATATTTCAATTTTAATTTCATTAGAACTATTTTGATTAAAATCCCAATCCAATTAAGATGGATTTAGATTGGATATTTTTATTAGTTTCTGTAGGATTGGTTTCCATTCCATCCAATCCAATTTTAAAGTGAGATGCATATAAATACTAGGTTTAAACGAAAAATTTTCACTAACAATGACTAATCATATTTTATTTACTAAAAACTAGATATTTAGGTAAAATAGGTCACCAATTGTTACTTGCTAAAAGTTAGTTAACCTTCTCAAAGCAAATATAAAATAAAAAATAAAAAAATTGACTGTTCATAATTGGACGACTTCACTCTTTAGGTTTTGAATGTTTATGGAGTAAATAAAGAAGCTGAAAACTCATTTCTCCAACTTGAAGAAGCCTATTTCACCAAAAAAAAAAAACTTGAAGAAGCCTCTGCCAACTCCTACTTCAATAACTAAATTACGAGTCTACAAAACACAATTTGCTTGAAAATGAAATTTTTTTGTTCCTCTACGGCATATCTGACCCCACCATGCTACCCAAAAAAAAAATTATTATTTAGTCAAATTATGGGGCTAGCCAGATGCCACAGTGCCACTGCGATTCCATGAACTTATACAGATCATTTTGATATTTTATGTGCTTATAAAATGACAAAAGAATCATATTTCATATCAGCTACACATGTTTCAACCATGTGAATTTCTATACAAGGTCCTTCAGGGAAAAAACAAAGAAAAAAAAATTTCTATACAAAGACGTTGGATGTGCCCCGTGACATACAGAGCAAAAGAATGAAATGAAAACTTTTCCAAACCTCCCATAAAACAGACTAAGTAGCAAATGCTAACCTCCCAGTTTTACCTATAAAAACAATTTTTTCTTGTCTTTTCTTGTAACCCTTTTCTTTTACCTTCCACAGTGAATTGCACAACGAAATTAATCCGACCATATGTAAATATCTCATAAACATGAAAGACCATTGTCCTAGCATAAACCATGTGAAACCTCCCATGCTGGTCTCTCTCCTTTTTGTCCCCAATCATTAATGAAATTGTTGATACGAGGAAAAACCAAATTGGTAGCTTTCAGAGAAATATCAACCATAATATTGATGTACATAAAAATCTAACGTAAATTATTGTTTTCCGTCTCTAAATATGAAATTTTTTTTTATGTAAAATTTTAAAATAAAGTAATCGTATATTGTAATTTATTAATGGAATGGATGATTATCGAGGTAAAAGTCTCTCTTCCACATACTATAAATCCCATATATCCCAGACAGCTTTTCCAACATACCTCCTTTTCATCTTTAACATTGAGGATTCAAAAATCCGAAATGGGTTTTAGGCTCAAAGCTCTGTTCCTTCTGTTTCTTCATGCCCTGTTCTTGTTTTTGCAAGAAGCAAGAGCAGAGTATGGGTTCCATAACGTGAGCGGTTTGAGACATAGAAAGCAAGAGAGCAGGTGCAATTTGTTTCAAGGAAAATGGGTGTTCGATGCTTCAATTGGTCCTCTCTATGATTCAAGCTGTCCATTTATAGATCCTGAGTTCGACTGCCTCAAATATGGCAGACCTGATAAGCAGTACCTCAAGTACGCTTGGAAGCCTGATTCCTGTGACTTGCCCAGGTAATTAATAATAACAGCCTCATTTTCTTCTTAAATTTCTTCTATTTCTCTTCTCCGAATTTCAAATTATACAGAACAGCAGGGGGAAAAAAAACATGTACTGGGAAATGTCTTATTGAAAAGAAAACTAGTTTCTGAAATTACTTTCTTTCAGAAAGAAAAAAGAAGAACAACTTTTTGTATTCATTTCACGGAAGTTCAGAATGTTGTTTTAAATCTCCATGGTCCTTCCTCAGCAAATACAGCTTAAAATGGATTTTCTCAAAGTTTCTTATATTGTATGCATTTTTATGAAACACCCTTTACAAAACAAGTTCTCACTCAGCTAACAGACTTCAAAAGGATGGTGCTTTTTAATTTCTAAAAGAACAAAACTAAAATTATAAATATAGTAGTTCTCATAAGTAAGTGTTATGGGATTGTTTTGCAGGTTTGATGGGGTGGATTTTCTGAGGAGATGGAGAGGGAAGAAGATAATGTTTGTGGGAGACTCACTGAGTCTAAACATGTGGAATTCGCTATCATGTATGATACAAGCGTCGGTGCCGAATGCCAAGACCAGCTTTTTGAGAAAGGAGTCTCTGTCATCTGTGACCTTCCAGGTACCTTTTCGTCTTCTTCTACTGTTTCACTGCACCTCTACCATTCCATCTTTGTCTCTTTTGCTTTTTTATTTCTCTTTCTTCATTTTTTTTTTTGGTTGTCTTCCTTCCCTCTTTTTTTTTTTTTTTTTTTAATCTTTTCTCTTTTGCTTTTTAATTTTCTTTCTCTTTTTCTTCTTCAAATTTCTTCTTTAATATAAAAAGAAATGCATTTATCTGAAATTATTTTGTTGCTTTCATTATGGTTTTTTTTTTCTTCTGTAAAAAATAGTTCTCTAATATTTTTTCAGATAGCAATGGATTCTTCTGCTCAATTTGCTTGAAAGAAAATTAGCAGCAAAAACTGAATTTTATTTAATTATTGGTAATAAAAAGAAAAAAAAAATTAATTTTAACTGCATTTTTAAAATTTGATTTAAATTAAATTTAGCATTTCACAAGTTCATATTGACATATATAATTACTATCATCTTATTGATTTGATTTTTTTTTTCTAATAGCAGTTGTACAATGACATAATGGTAATTTTATATGCTAACATGGACTACAATTTTATTATTAAAAATTTAAAAAACTAAATTTGATATAAATCAAACTAAAAACTAGCTTAAATTAACCCAAAAAGTTTACAGTAAATGATTATATACTAGAACGAATAAAAAATATTAAAGCTAAATAAAAGACAACGATTTGGCAGCAACTCATAAGAGAAACTGACGGTTCCTCTTTGGTGTGATAACAGGAGCAAAATAATAGTAAAAAGCAATAAAAAAGAAAATTGCAAATGGCGTAGGAAGGGGAAAAAAAGTTGACTTAAATATGAACTTTGCCGTTCTTGTTTTCTTAGTTTCTATATTTTTGGTGGTAAAAGGTAAAAAATTGTATATATAACTTGTCGTATATAGGCCATGTAAAATATATCTATATGACTAAATGTAAATAAAAGTGTAGGTGAGGAAATTCTTTTACCGTAGTGAGAGACATACTTTATTCTCTAATATGACATACTTTTCCTTTAAGCTTTCCCTCGTATGATTCAAATTTTTCGCTTTTTTGTTAGAGAAAGCATAAATAACTTATACCAACTATTGCATGTTCAAAAAATTTTCATGTTTGCTAAGAAATTATGATCATAATTTAATGATTATAAGTAGGTATACAGTTATGCAACATATAGACGGAAGATTTACCAAATATATATATATATAGATGGAGGAATTAAGAAGATAAATTCTATATTTTTTTATTAAAAAAAGAAGAAGAAGAAGATTTAGTTGTTGAGAGGCTAAAATTTAAGTAAAAAAGTTTATTAAAATAAATAAGAAAAATAGCAATTAAAGTGGGGAAGTTGGTCAGAAAGGGAGTGCTTGGATAATTGGATTGTAATAAGTAGAAAACTGGTAGAGACATAGAGAGGTATTGGGGGTACAGGCTGTGATATCAACAACCTACCTACCTGTATGATCATATTGTGGGCTGCCACTCAGCCTCTCCAATTATTTCTCCTTTTGATTTAATCAATTTCATTCATTGCTATCTCCATTTCCATTATTCTCCAATTACATTTTCAACCAATTTCTTTTTTCTTTTACAACCTAATTTTTCATTTATTTAATCGTATAAAATATGCATTTATATTTTCAATAAATTTATTTTCTTTCCAAACTATATCAATCATTTGTTTAGTCATAAAAGAAAACCTCGCATCTCAATCTAATTCTCTATCCATCTCTAATGAGGTGTCGCAGTGCTAAAGGTATTATTTTTATTTGGGTATTATTTGTTGTAAAAAAACTTAAATATTTATAATTAAAGAAATATACTTTTAACATGATTTCAGCACTTTGATAGGATCACTTGGGATCGAATTGAGGAATTGAAATTAGAAAGTGTAAGGTTCATTTACCACGTGACGTGAATGTTTTGCAAGTTGACAACTAGTAGCCCCCATGTAAACTTTTGAACAGTAAATGGTTCCGTGACACTGCCAAAATATATTTTTATTTCTTTAAGATAAAAATTAAGTATTTTTTTATTTTATTTTTTTGAAAAAAAGGATAAAATTCAAGGAAATAGATATTGTTATTATTATTATTATTATTTTCCGTATATAAGCGTATTATTGATAACCAGTCAACGGACGGCCGCGATTAAATTAAGTGAAAAACAAAATCGTGTGTGGGCAGGCCTACGGAGTAACATTGTTTCTATACCGCACACCATACCTTGTAGATTTGGTGAAAGAAGATGCGGGACGAGTTCTGAGGCTAGACTCTATTGAGAGTGGAAATGCATGGAAAGGAATGGACGTCCTCGTCTTTAACTCATGGCACTGGTGGACCCACACAGGAAACTCACAGCCGTATGATTCATCATCATCTTCTCAACTTCTTTTATCATTTTTCTTTTTCTAATATCAAATTTCCATAACGGACGGTGTTAACGGTGTCTGTGGTTGCAGATGGGACTACTTGAGGGAGGGAACAAAGTTGGTTAAAGATATGGACCGTCTGACGGCTTTTTATAAGGGGTTGAACACATGGGCTAGATGGGTTGACTTTAATGTTGACCCTTCAAGAACCAAAGTCTTCTTCCAGGGGATTTCTCCAACCCATTATCAGTAAGTTATCTTCCTGGGTTTACTGTGTTTATATCACTAATTACACTCTGAAGTTCTGCTTACTGGAGAGACTCTTAACGTTTTGCATGTTATATTTGCACCAGAGGGAAGGAATGGAACCAGCCAAAGAGGAATTGCCAAGGAGAACTAGAGCCGCTATCGGGATCCATCTATCCGGCTGGTGCACCGCCTGCTACTTCTGTCGTGAATAGAGTGTTAAGTACGATCAAGAAACCGGTTTATTTGCTCGACATCACGACGCTCTCACAGTTGAGGAAAGATGCTCATCCCTCTGCCTACAGTGGGGAACGTGCAGGCAACGATTGCAGCCATTGGTGTCTTCCTGGATTGCCTGATACCTGGAACCAGCTTCTATATGCAGCTCTTCTCATGTGAAGTTTTAAAACTTGAGAACTTTTCATTTTCATTTCTTATATATGATTGTTTTGTATGCAAATGGATGTAGTGAAAAATTCTCTTTCACTTCCATTGGTATACGATAATAAGGTGCGCAAAAGGTCAATTGTAAAGTGTTTTTATTTAACTAGGACTCATATATTGGAATTCACAGACACACAGATTAGCATTTAAATGCAAGTGACACACTGACACTGTAAGTGTTATTACAGAAGGTGAGAGAACAGGTCTTCTTTGATAATGAACTTAGCTCTTGTCATTATAGTTGGAACTTTCTTGTTAGACTGATTTGGATTTGCTTAAGAACTGTGCATGTAGAACTTTTCAGCGTTAAACTAAATAAATATTGTTTGGCTTCTTGAATGTTTAAAAGTCTTCCAATAATGTGGTCAATCCCTTAATGGTTTTATTTGTTTCTTTTTAATTTATTGGCAGTTCTAACCAAAAGCAGATCTAGTGAGTCCACTATGATTTATAATAAGATACCAAGCAAATTATGATGGTAACTATCTTTGAATTCTTCCTTTTTCATATAGAAGAATCATCTAGCAATTAAACAAGTTTTGACTACTATGAATCAAGCAGGAAACAAAGACCAAATCCATGAGAAGACTAGAACTAATAAGATATATGATAAAAATTAAAAGAAGCATTCAGTTGTCATACCATGAAGATTCCATATAATCCAAGTCAAGCACTGGCCGTTGTAAAAATTGTAATTGGTTTGTAGAGACACCAACATTGCCAAAAAGACAAAAATCAGGAGAGGTAGACGGCTGCTGATACAAAACATCAAAATATGTTGATACGCACAGCTGTTGTTCACATTGTCAAATGGTAAAGCATTGCCAGCCAGGGTTCTTAAAACAAATCCTGCAATTCATTAGGATATTAAACTTAGGCAAGTCTACTTTCAAGAATTCTCAAGTGATTTAAAGTTATTTATAATTCCATATAATGGTGAAATCAAATCCTAAGTAGGCAAGACAAAGAACATGTTGCCCACAATATTGAAATCACAAGCAAAGCCGAACAAAAGTTTACAAGTAGGGACTCTTGTTGGATTGAGTCGCAGTTTAATTCGTGTACCTATAAAATCTTGTTATATCAGTTCATAACTGAAATCTAACCTCAAACATCTCTAGTAAGGGATTGCCAGAAATAGCTAGTAGCCAACATATACTGCTGCATTCACTATGTAACAGTCATCATTTTTATCCCCCATTTCCTCCACATGTACACCACTTGAACAAATTAGTCCACCATCCACAACTTCGACTTTCACAATTTCGCCACTGCAAAAATTAAAAAAACAGTTAATGTCAAAAGTAATGCTTAAAGGAGTTCTACGGATGAATATTTTTTTCATTGCAAACCAATGTATTGGAGGGACATTCTACAATGTAGTATAACAGCCCAAAGATTAGTTATTGTTAATGTATTACCTCAAGAAGCTATTCAGAGGCACTAACAAACATTTCAAGTGTTTGCAAATAAAAAAAGTTTGCAGCATTTAAGTCCACTATTAAATCACAGTAAAAAGAAAAATTTATTTGGTACCTCCTGTCAGTTCTAATGTCCATCTCCAACAAAATAAGGATATTTCACGACCACCTCAGAAGGGAAGTGGATGGCAAAGAAAAATTTGTTTCTTGACTGAAGAGCATACTCCTAGACTAATTGGAGATAGCAAGGTGAAACTTCTTTCTTAAAAAAGTCAAGAAGGAAAGAAAAGCACAAAAGCAAAGAGCCAAACATAATTAAGCAAATTTATCCACACTAAGGAAACTAGATCGAATTGTAATTCCTCAAAAATGAATTTAGCAAACGTCTTGATGGAATATGATTAAGCCCCAAAAGAAGAAATTTCTACTTGCATAAATGTAATAGATCTCAGATGCGCCACCAACACAGCTTCTTCTGATTGATTGTGGATAAATAATAGATACCATATCTTAAAGGTTGTCGTTGAATCTTGGAGTGGATAAGATATCGAAAATCTTACTCATACTTTTGAAAAAAGAAAATATTGTATCTTGAGTTTCAGAGGTGTCGTAACTCACTATGGAAAGACTGCCTTGACCTTTTCAACATCCAGCGAGTGTTGGAGAGGATGAGGCACCCCGAGCTTGATTTGTAGTTTCATTTGATCAAATGTGATGCCAGGTATAGACCCTGCACCAGATACATTGTCAATAGAAAACCTTATAAGACCACTTCCATCTCACGTAAAACTAAGTTTCAATAGTTTCAAAATCTTATAGAGGACTAAAAATCACAGTCTACACTGATTCTGCGTAAAAATCTAATACAATGAAACCAATAGAAGTATCAAGCACTCATGCAACATTACATCTCCTTTTAATGTATACAGCGCAGCAATTGAAAATTTTAATTTCAACCTGAAGCTCAGATGTTAAATCCAAAATTTTTTTTATCACCTACAAACATCATAAGTTCACAAACAAAATTCATAAAACGTCTTACATTCTTGTTCAATTATTCCCATTCAACAAATTGTCATCTTTCATTACAGCATAAGAAGAATGATATGTTCTAATTTCATATTAAATCCAAAAAGATTCAGTCTTGCTTATATATTAATAGCTATGGAGAAACCCAGAAGATCAAATACCTCTTCGAAAAGCAGGGATTGAATTGGAAGAGATAGCATCTCTACACGCCCGCATTGCTGCAGCCGTAACATCTTGGCTGTTGAAAGCAATTTCATAGTATTACAGGGTAAATATGACTGAATTATGCAGTAAATTCTGGGATTGGTCAATGACCTAAGGTGGAGTTTATGGAAGGATTTGACTATAACGCTTTCCCTTCATAATATATATATACACTGTACAGAATCCATAGCATGTATGAAGGAAATTATTCTTCTCATTCCTTTATTCTTTTGTTTCACATAGAATCCCAACAAACACAAAGATTAATTCTCCAAACTCATAAAATTTGTAATTTATCTAATGCGAAAAAGGGAGAGAAACTAATCGATGGGCAAAAGAAACTGACCCATGTTGATCGTAGCCAACACCCATCTCCACGAACAAGAGCTTCATCAGTGGGGTTGAGCCACTGGTGATATCAGTAGCCCCACTTTGCTCGGCTTCCATGGCCGATGCTGCTGAGATGTATCGGGAAAGTCGAGGAGGTCGAGAACAGATTGGGTTTGTGATGAAAGGGTCAAGGAAGTGTGAAGCTGATTGGTGACTCCGAAAACTGGAATTACTAGAACGAACCACAGAAGCAGTTGCTGTGGATGAACAAGCAAATGGCAAACTTGGGACGACGAAGCAGCCCATCATTTTGATTGTAATTAAATAACCCTGCCATTAGTTGGGAAAAAAAAAAAACTCTCTCTCTGTCTCTCTCCGTCTGAAGATATTATATTTTAAGTTGAACAAAATAAAAAATAAAATAAACCTATTCATTGTCTAATTTTCCAAAACAAAGCAATTAAAAAGCTTTGTTCCATTAATAATTTTGTCTCTTTTGCCTTTTTAAAAAAATGAATAAAATTATAATCTTTGTTCTCCCTTTTTTAAATATAATATGTTATATTATATATTTTTTAGTATATTTTTTTAATTTCGTACCAATTATATGTTTCAATTTTAGAAATAATCATAATATTTAATTGACATATATATGATTTGGTTTTGAATGCTTAAAAGTTCTTTAGATATTGTTTGGTTCCGAGTTCTTTTTGGTTTTATTGAAAATGAAAAATAAAAATTGTTAATTTAAAAAAGTATTTTGGTAACTATTTTTATTTTTTAAAATAAAATTATTTTATTTTTTCAAAAAATTTAATTAAAAACTTATTTTTTTTTTCAGTTTTTATTTTTATTTTTTCCTTTAAAGCGTCGAGACCTAAGACAGTCAAGATGGAACCAAGACACGAAACTGCCTCTACCGAGCTGGACTTTAGAGGGGCTCGGGACTCCAAACTATCTGAATAAGGTCAAAATCTGGGTCTGACCAAATGAGTTTGAATCCTTGATCGCTCAGAGGAGACCGGAAACCTGAACCACCTTAATGAGGTCAAGATCCAAGTTTTATGAAAATGGATTAGGACCTTGTACTGTCCGAATGGCGACAAGACTCGAGTTCTCTCAAAACGGGGCAAGATTTAGGTTTGTTTTGACATAATCGAGACCTTAAAGGCCCAGATTGCCCTTACCAGGTCCAGTGTTGGGACCCAAATTTGCCCAAACGCGATTAGGACCTCGAATTGCCTAGATGGAGCAATGATCCAAGACGATGCCATGATCTGAGATCCCTAGATGACTAATATTCGGTGATCAATATTAACTGGATATAGATTTATAAAAAATTTACTTACAAAAGTTTTTAAAGAAATATAAAAAATTAATTAAAACAAAAAAAATATTGTGTTTTTATTTTATTTTTTACCAAAAAAAAAAAACTATAAACAAAAACTAAACGGATTACTAAACTAAGCCTTACTGATTTTTGTTTATTTTCCTAGTTAAAGGAATAGAATTTATAGAGTTGATTTAGAAGCCAAATCTCCACTCCGAAAATTTTTGGATCCGTCGAATGTGACTTTTCTTTTTTGTTTGTTCTACTAGGAAAGGATTAGATTGACTCTCAAGCACTTCATATAATATGGTTTAATATTTAATAAGATTTTTGTATGGGCTCCTATTTCATACGAGGTTGTGTGTACCAGTAAATTTTGCTTCGCTGATAAAATTATTGAAAATGTTGTGGTGATTTTTCGGATGTCGTCTCTCCGTTTTTGAAATTTGCTCCGGTCCTGCGAGATGAAAAAATCCTATTAGATGGGCGCCGATACGGTGGCTAGCGTTTCCATCCAATGACTAAATCAGTAATTAACCCATAAGTAAATATATATGACTTAAAATAACATGAAAAAGGAAGAATAAGTGGTAAAGAGAAACAGGGTGATGGGTCAATTTTGGTGTTTTTTAAAGAAGATGAATAGTAATTTTGGCTTTTTTGATTGAATAAGTTGTCAAAATGGGTCTTTCGTTCAATGTCAATGTCAAAATCTCATCAAATGGGTCCAAAAACCCCAAAAATGGGCTAGTGCTGTGTCTCAACGTAGAAGGAATAAGAAAGGGTAGGTGATGGTTCGTAGAGGGCATCCAAAAATGGCAGCTACTTAGGGTTTCGTGCTAATAAAATCTGATCACTTTTTCTTTCTCACTTTTCTTCTTTAATTCCTTTTGAATGGCTAGGATCTAAAGTTGAAAGCTTGATGGTTGACACCTAGCCTTATTTATATTAGTGTTTAAGCTTAAAGTATTACAATTGTTTGACCCACACATAAAAAATAAGTATTTATTATACTACTTTAGTGATAAAAATATTGAGCCCAATGTGTTGGTAAAAATGCCTACAACAGAAAATATATCATCAGATTAAATATTCAAACTTCAACTTGGTAAAAATTTCTGTAAGTATTCAAAATTTAATATGTAAAACTATGTTAAGTTAATATTGGTGCCAAATTGTTCATCAAAAAATTTTAGATACCCATTATGCAGTTATGTTGGATTTCACTTATTTCTTATATCTTGGAATCTGTTAAACTTTTCCGTGACTTTAATATTATTTTGTATATATGATTAAAAGAGTTTATATTTCATCGACAAAAATTAAGTAAATTGACCTGATACAGACATTAAGTTTTATAAGCATGTTGACCATGTCCTGGACTCGATTTTAATATGTTGATTATGTCCCTTTCAGTCATATTCTCGTATTATAAACAAAAGTCCTCGATTTCTATAGAGGTACGGGCCCACTGAGGAGAGGGCTAAACGATTTTTTATTTTAGTTTTACTTGTTTTCCTAAGAAACAAAATGTTCATAAAAATGACCGGAGCTTATCAGAAAAGCTAAGGCTTAGCTTGAGAGATTGAGTCACACTGATTCAGAGTAGCCCAAATTTCTAGCAGTAATTGGCCTGGTGCTGGGGAATGCAACCAGATTGTTGGTGTTAAATTTGAATTACAAATTCTCTTAAAAGCTTAAACTATATAGATGTGGATCATTATGTATTTTTAATTTTGAATCTAACTTTAATACCAACTTCAATTATCACTTTTCTCAAACGTTTGAATCGATAAAAAATGAATTAGCACTTCTTTTATATTTTTCTCTAATAGATTTGAAAAATATGCAATCTGTTATTTAATATCTTGGTTACCATTAACAAGATTTAGCTTTTGTGGATTTTTACCCTTTTAAGGGAATAAAAATGAATTACAAGCCATTGTATTCACAGAGACAATGATGTTCCATCTTTACAACAAGAATATATATATATATATATATATAGATATATAACTCAGAGTGGTTCTGAAGCTGAGTTTGCTACAGACAGAGATATATTTAGCAGGGCGTAGGCCTGCATACAAATTTCTGCTGTTGCTGGTTTTGGCATTGAACACGACACCATCTGGCTTTATCTCTCAACTCCTGGAAAGCCCTCATTGTTTCCACATTGAAACCGCCTGCAAACTGATCCATAAACAACAAACACGTTGGCACCTCAATGCCGCAAAAATGTCATGTAAAACTTCAACATTTTACCTGATGCACGCGGAAGGCAAATCGAACACCTTGAACTATCAACTCTTCTTCTTCGGGGCCACTGCCGCCAACTGCCATTTCAAGCTCCGCAGATACTCTCTTCAAGTACTTCATTGCCAATTTCACCGATACCAGCTTGATCTGCCATTGATTTAATTTATGTCGTGATTGCAACATTAATGAGAGCTTTACTTAAATCACAATCATCATCCAGCTTCATTCAAAGTATATTTTATCTTTCAATGTAACTTTTCGACATAAGGAATTGATTATATATTGTTTTATCTTCACGTCCATGTGACTGTCATCTATATTAGCTCTACCTATTTACTCTTGGATTCTATAAGATTTCTCATTTAGAACTTTCCGCTTACATTGAAAAAATGGCAATTATACAGTATAAAAAACGTGGAAATGCACAAAGTCAAAAATTGGAGAATCTGATTCTCTTCTTTTACGCAGAAACCTCAATATAATATGGAGACAATCAGATAAGTTTAGAATTGGGGTTCACATGTCCGCATGCAGGCGTGCTCAGAGAAAATAAGGTTAAAAATGGAACCATTCTTTTATCGTTATTATGTAACACCACCATGTTATATACAATATATATATATATAGATATAGGAGGCGTACTGTCAAAAAATTCCACTTTTTATTAATTTCTCTTCAATATCTACTAGTATAATTTATTATGAGTGATCCATGATCAAGAATCCAAAGCTATAGTTAAAAAATTAAAATAGGGGATGATTTGTGGGTAATGGGTGCAATATAGCAATATACATAAATATATAAATATACTAGCAGGTTTTTATAAAACAGAAGGTTACCTGGCTCACAAATCCAGAATCAAGCATCCAATCAGTGGGAATTTGGAAAACTTTGTATCTTTTGGTAGCGGATTCTCTCATCCTCGAGAGATTGTAAACACCATGCTCCAATCTGTTTTTCAATAACAAAAATGAAAATAAAAAATTGAGTAAATTTCTTTTTAAAATTAAAATACTAAAACATTATGGTGTGCATTAGAGTAAGTTTTAATTACTTTTCCAGCAAAGCCTGCATTTTCTTGAGAGCCGGACCGCAAGGCTGGCGAGCATCGTCACGAAACGACGAAACCTCTGATTCAAGCTTCTTTAGATCACAATATCCAAATGCAGCCTCGCGCAGTGCATCCGCCTTTTGCTCCGGCCAATCGAAGTGCTTCAGTACCGCTCTTTCGTCCACCTGAAAAGGCAGCGAAACTTAGGCCTCTACGTACCAGCAATTTCTTTTTTTCTCTAAATAAAATTAAAAACAAGCATGTAAAAAAAGAAAAAAAAGATGTACCAGATAAGAAAGCTCGTCGTCAAGCCATTTGACAAAAGGCACAACATCCTCAATCTCTGTAAACGCAGCGTTCACAACTTCTTTAATCAGAAACCTTATGAAATCTCCCTGTGTTTCTACGTCTGTCTTTATCTGTCAACCAAAACCCATGCAATTCAAAACAAAAATTCAAGTACCTCCAATTACAACTTCTTCAGACCCTTTTATGACTTAATGCTTAAGAAGTTATTGGAACTGAGTTGACTAAACTCCCAACTCAAATTGCCCAAATTGCCACCCCAACTTTTTCAAAATTACTTCTTTTTTCTTTTTTTCCATTTGTAAAACAAATTTTTTAAAAATAGCATTTCGAATCCAGGCACTGTCTTATCTTGCAAGTAAGCAATAAAATCCATTCATGAAAAAGGAAAAAAAACAAACAAGTAAGCAATAAAGTCCAAACAAAAAAAGCGTATAAACCAACGATAAAGACAAAAGGATTTGTCAGTAGTCAGTGACATAAAGAAAGCCAGTGGTAATAGCGTAATTACGTTCAAAACTTAAGACACCGTAACCGGAACTTACAGCGAGCAAGTACGACGACCGGTTCTCGATCTCGCCGATCATATCTCGGGCATTGGCGGTCGACGATACATCGGAGACGCCGGACTCTCGGCGAGAGTCCCTCCGCATTAGAGAGTGGTAGAACTCTACCACCTCCGGCACCCGCCTAACCTTGGCCGGCATCGGCTTCAATCCCCTCGGTGGCGGTGGCGGCGGAGGTGGCGCCGCCTTCGATAGCGGTGGAGGAGGCGGCGGAGGCGGAATGGCTTGCTCCGTCGGAGTTTTGATTTCTGAGGAAGCAGCAAAAGCTCCGTTTGACGAAGATGAGGATGAGGATGGTCTTGGAGGGGGTTTTGGAACCCTAGGTGCGCGCGATCTGACATTGGAGAGGACCGAGTAGGACGACTCGGCGAGTTCCTCCGAGTTACACCTAGAGTGTCTCGGTCTCTCACTTTCCGATGATTCCTCCTCTCTCTTGGAATCGGGAACTTCAAGAAGCTTCTGATTCTCCGAGTTCGTACCTACGTCCGTACACTTGACCCCTTTCTTCAAGTTCTTGATCAGAGACGACCTCCCAGACACCTCCATTAGTCCATGAAACCTCTGCGACGAAGACAGCTCCTCGTTTTCTGCCAAAAGCTCTGCTCTGCTGCGATCCGACGCCGCCGTTTTCTTCAGTTCCTCTATCTCGGCCTCCAGTGCCTTCGCCTTCTCATCGCTCTCTCTCCTCTCGCCGTCGACCTTCTTCTTCAAGTCCTCCATTTCGCTTCTCAGCCTCTCGTTCTCAGCCTCCAAGCTCTCGATTCGCTTGGACGCTCTTTCGAGCTCTGTGTCTCTGGCAGAGATCTCGTTTTCAAGCACGGGAACAATAGCTACGGACTCTCTCAGAAGCTTGTGCTCCAGAAGTTCCGTCTTTAAGCGGGACTCTCTCTCTCGGAGCTCTTCGACGATTCGGATAAGCTCGGAGGCGTCCGGTGGCTTAGGCTGGACCTGAGCTGAAGAGCGTGGAAAATAGACGCCGAATGAACGTGAGAAAACCGCTTTCTGGGTCACCTTTGCTGAACTCGGCGACGGAGAAGGTGGTTTCGGTGACGCCTCTGCTTTAGAATGGGCCGGCGATTTAGATAAGCCCATTGCCACCCTCATCTTCCCTGCCACCATCGCTGCTCAAGCTTACACACTTTCTCTCTCTAACCTCTGCTGCGGTTCACTCTCAGACTCTCTGTCTCTCTAGGCTTTAGGCTTTGCTTTGGGAAGTGTTTCTTGAAGTCCTCTTGTTTTCAATCTGTTTGAGCGAAAGTGTTTAATTTACCCAAAAAAAAGGTGTTTACAAGGACGTCCTTGTCTGATTGTCTGTCTCTGCTGGCTTAGAGAGAGAGTGGGAGCCCGTGTAAGTTTTAGGTCTGAAACTTGAATTCCTAAACTTAGTTAAACTACAAATAGATAAATGAATTAAATTAAAATTTGTGGAAAATTAAAGAGAGGGAAAAGCATTAGCACAGATACCGAGGAACGGTCTTCTTTTCTTGGATCCAGTTTGAAAAATAATATGAACTAAAAATTAAAAGGAATACCTCCATTTTCTTACGCCCAAACTGAACTCGAGCGTGCTACAAACGCGCGTCGCGAGTTCTCTGTGGGAGAGGAATGTTGCGAAATTGCCGCGTGGGTTTTGGTAATTTTAGTTCAGAAGGTAACCAAAATTGATTTAAAAAGAGAAAGAAATTTTAGGACTATACTATGTAATTAAATTTTTAATATTTAATAGTATAATAATTTTTTATCAAATATAAAAATTTAATTAATAAATTTTAAAAAAATTACATATATTTTTTTTTGCCGTTATTAAAATTATATTATGTAATATCTTAGCTGACAGTTTAAAAAAATTTTAATACTTTTAAAGTTTTTACAATTAATAACTTGTAATAAAAATTTTAAAATTTTTTTATCTAAACCTCTAATGTTTACTGTATTTCATTATAAATTTTATAATTTGACACATTTCACATATATATATATATATACTATATCATTACCAAAATTTTATTACATAATATTTTTTTTCCTAGTTGACGGTATAAAAATCTATTCTAAAATTTTTTAAAATTAACAAATTATAATTAAATTGTTTTTTCTATCTTCGTCTTCTTTTAACTAGAGCCGTCGAGCACCAAGCCTCACAATGTAACCAAGGACTTCTCTCCATCATTCCAAACTCTACCTCTTAAATCCACTTCAATTTTCTTTTTTATATTCCAAAATACCAATTACTTACCAAACAAAGATGATGCAATTTAAATACCTATATCAAATCTTGGTCGAATAAAACCCCAAAACTCGCAAATAATTTTTGTTATGTTTCACTTTAAAGTTGTTATCTTATATTTTCAACTAAATTAAAACTTTTCACCATAGCTACTGATATTACATATTTGCTCACAAAATCAAACAAATATTTTTTGTTATAAGCTTTTTAAATTTTTGCATTTCAGCTTTAAAAGAAACAAATACACCAACAAAATATTCAACGAATTCGTGGCATTCATTGCCAAAGATGGAGGCAAGTTAGCCATGAAAGCTTCACGAGAAGAAAAATCTAAAATAAGAAAAAGAAAAAAAAAAGAATACGAGAAGACCCATACCGGATAAGAACAAGAAAAAAAAAAAGAATAGGAAAAGACACATATAAGAGAATAAGAAAAAAAAAAAAAGTATGAGAGGATCAAATTATAAAATAAAAAGGGAAAAAGAAATTAAGAGAAGACTCGTATTGGAGAAAAAGAATACGGTAAAAAAAAACCAATAAAAAATAAAAAAAATCAGTAAAAAAGGTGATGAAGCAAGATAAGTTATCTTTTCTAGTTCTAGCTACATCTTAACTATTTCTCCAATAATAATAATCATCAAAATATAATAATCAAAATAGTTAAAATCTTTTAATTTATATAAAAAAATTATTTTTATATTTTATTATTATTGCACAAATTCCAATTAAGTAAGAATAAAATTTTAATTTTTTTATATTTTTAATATTTTTCAATTACTAACTTGACATTATGTAGTTAAATTTAATAGAATTTTAATAATAACGGTTCTATATATAAAATATTTAAAACAACAAAGTTTATGATAAAATACAAGTAATATCAAAGAGTCTGTATAACATTTTACATTTTTATATTTTAAAAATTAATTAATTATTATTTTATTTTATGCATTTAAATTTAACAGAATTTTGATAATAACAGTAAAATATTTTATACTATAAAATTTATACTGAAATAGAAGTAATGAAATTTTTTCTAAATTTTATAAATATAGAATTATTATTCTTTTGTTCTTTGTTCTTTTTTTTAAACCTAGAATTATTCATTTTGAAAAATAGAAATGTCCTTCTAACGGTCGGCTTAATTATGATTTTCTCGTCAATATCTCGCCTGCTTTGACTGTATCATTGCCTAGCCTACTACCTACTGATTTCATTTAATACAATAGGTCAATGTAGCTTTTAACTGCGGCCATAAACCAAATATTTTGACCATTTTCTATATTTCCATTTTTTTTTTTTATATGTTTGGTTAACGATCATTTTTATGTTTAGGAAGATTTTTATTACAAAGTACATTTTTTTAATATGTCAATATTTATAAAATTACAAAAATTTTAAGTTAAAATGAAACTACCACAAGAATTATTGTGTAAAACATACAGTAATTCTCAAATTTTTGCTCATTGCAAATTTCATTTAAAATAATCAGATGTACTTTATTTTTTTAAATGAGGTCCACCTTATATTGCAATGGAAAAAAAAAAGAGCAAAGTCTACCCTTTATACGTAAGTATATATATATATGTTTGTATATATATATATATATACACACACACAACAATAACTATGTATATATATAAATAGTATTAAGAGTGTTGGAAAATCATCTATAGCAAATGCACAAATTGTTTGCGCATCAGTACATGTAAAACAAAGCTATTAGTATATATCTACATAATAATCCAATGTTCTATCAAAAACCAAAATATATTATATATATTCTGAAAAGAAAAAAAGAAGAAGAGAGAAATCAAACATATACTTAAAACAGAGCATTTACTTTTCTTTTCTTTTTCTTTATTTTTTGGTCTGTCATTAAATCAGCCTTTGTAATTTGAATGTCATATACTATTGTTAAAAGCGCAAAAAGAAAAAAAAGAAAAGAAAAAAAAGAAGGTAAATTAATTACGGTTTGGTGCATTGTAATCATATATAAGGAGGTCCCTTTTAAAAAAAAAAACATATGTTAGGATAGGATCTACGAAGTTACTCTTTTACTTTTTTGAGTTATAAGTAAGGTTGATTTTTCCTTCTTGCAAAGAAAAAAAATTTCCCTCTCTTTTATTTTTTTTCTTTTTCTTTTTTTGTTGTTGGTTAATATAGATTAACGGATAGAATAATTAAAGTCATACGCCATTTTCTAATCATTTTCACCAAAAAAAAAACGCCATTTTCTAATCATTATGCGTTAGAGATTATCCTTGAGAAGGAAAATAGAAATTGTAATTTGAAAATTTGAATATTTTGTAATCCTTTTTGTCTTAAATACTTCGAACAATGTCAGGTCCCTTTATGCTCAGCTAAGTGACAGAAATATAATTAATCCATATCGATTTTAAAAGTATCTTCGATTGTTGTTTTTATTTTATTAGAGTTTATATATGTTAAAAATAAAATATAAAAATCAAGATTAGCTGATCAGTGATAATTCAATAATATGGCAGAAAAAATAGAAATTATTTTGTTTGTGTATCACAATATTTATTTAAAAATTATCTATAGTAGTTGTATTCAAAATAAACTAAAATTTATCTAAAAATTAATTAAAATTGATAAAAATAAATAAAACAATGAGTTAGACTGTTTAACAGATTTTTTAAAAGTAGATAATCTTCTAGACATATTTAATTTTTTTATACTACATCAGCTTAACAGACTATTTAGACAGAATCATTGGAGAATATTTTTATATCAATCTGTTTATTTATTTTATGTGCAAAATTTTTAAAAAAATAAAAAGAGTAATTAAAAATGCTCTAAGCAATTCAATTTTTTTTTACAGTAATGGTTTTGATGCATCGAGAAATAAAAAAAAANAAAAAAAAACAAATAAATGACCAAGCCCGTAAGTCGTAAATGTTAAATTTGTGTGCAAGTCACCAAGCAATAATAAAGCTATTTTCTCGTCAATAATTTTTTTTGTAAAACCAAAAAAATAGAATTTAAGGACATGTCGACAAGCTTTATATATAATTCTATCTTGAACATTGTTATCTAATTTGAATACCATATAGACCAATCTAGACATAAATAAATATATGACGATACACATTATTGGCCCACTTCCATAACGACTTAACCAATATGATGACCAAAAAAAAAAACTTACCCAAAAAATAGTCTACTTAACTTTGAGAATTGCCCCTCAAATAATTTACAAGCACTTCTACAGCCAGCTAAAGAAAACCAAAGTGGTCAACTACCCCCAACTAAGTGTGTGATTCTTTAGCTAGATTGACCAATTAAGTACGTGTATCTAAATTGCCAGCTTTTCAACAGCTACTTTTAGGTGGATGAGTTTGGTCATAAATTTATGTATAGTTACCTAGAGACGATTGCTTTGGAATTACTTGGGCTCTCATTCTCATACATCACTTTCATTCTCAAAGATGAAGTAGCTCTCAGTCTATAGTGACCATTAACAGACTCTAAGTTTGAGATCGATGCTCTGAATCCTCTTTTATTTTTATTTTGGGACTCTATACAGAGACCCTGAATCTGAATCATTTTGCAGATTGTTTTGTTTCAATTCAATTGCTGTGGCCTTTCTGTTTATAAATGGTTAAAATTATGCAAGAGGAGAGGGTTTGGAGTAAGTACTGTTGTAAAACAGTTAATCTGATTTGAGGAGACGACACGAGAAAAAACAAAGGCCTTCTTGTGCTGTATTCTCTCATTGCTTAGTGCTCTTTTTGTAAGGCGTTAATTTTTAATTTTTGATGCAAATTTAATAGCAGAAAAAAAAATTTGTTTGAAATGGCTTTCAATTTAGTGTTTATTTTTTATTTTATTTTCATTCAGTTTATAGATGTTTAACAAATTCTAGCTAAATTTCCGAAATAGAAAAGAAAAAAAAAAGAAAAACCTCTAACTACCACTACTATTAATAATCATTTGAAATAAGCAAATTACACATACTATTAGATGAAAAAAAAAAAACATTAATGCCTGTTTCTATGTATTTACTGTTTGATTATCAAAGAAAGACTAGCTAGGTGCGTTAAATGATATTGAATGCTATATTATTAGTGATATTAATATCTTTTACTACTTACAGCTAAGATTTCTACCTTCATATCTCATGTTATTAGAATAATGATTAGATTAAATTATAAAATACAACCGTCTTTTTGTTTTTGGTCACCAATTAGGAAAGTATGTTTGTTTAACTGTCCAGAGGCGTTGACGTGGAAATTTTTCGCACTGCATTTTGAATATTTCACATGTTTCTAGAGATGGCACCGCCTTCATGCCTAGATAGTCTCTAATTAGACATATACTTTTTGTGATTATAATTCTTAATAATATACAGATATATCATTGATAGTTTGTTATGGAAATTAATTAAATCTTAAACTAAATTACTATAGAAATTGTGAAAGAATAGGAAGGAAGATATAATGAGAGAGAGAGAGAGAGAGAGGAACGGTGCTGAAGAAAAGGAAAGCATGAAAGGAATGTGATGAGAGGTGGATATTAATGGAAAGGGCAAAAACCATGCACACTGCAGGGGTGGTCCTCTTAGGCTTATCTTTGGAACCATCACCGATATCGGATAACCTACAAACATTTTGCAAATGCCAACCACGCATCAATTAATGATACGCTTACACATGCATACTTCTACAATTATTTCGTTTTAATTAACCCAACCCATTAATATGAGTATCATTTTACCAAATATATTTTGTTATTCCAGCTGTATCTATCTACAGCTGATTGCCAAAAAAAAAAGGACCCGAAAAGTTAAGGGGAAAAAAAGAATTAGAAATTGCATTGCCTTCCATTTATCTATATAGTCTTGCTACTTCCATGTCATAAGCTTAGTGTATTCATAAAAAATAAAAAAAATAAAAAAAAAAGTTATAAGCTTATTGGAACAGAAAAAACAAAAAAATCCTTGTACTATGTAGGCATCCAAAAATTTAAAATCAGTTTATTTATAATTGAAAGGCCGACTATTTGTAGTTGTCTTGTCTAACGTACATTGCCATGCTACTGCTAGTCCACATTAGCCGTTAAATCAATACAAGAAATCTCTGACTCAGCCTCAAAACCGTGACTGTCAATGGTTTAGTGGAAAAACTGCTATTGAGGATAAATTTTACATGAAACGGATAAAATAAAATTTATAATTCCACTTAATTTTTTATTAATTATTGAATTATAAGTGGTCTGTATTAACACATTATTTATACAATGGATATAAAAAAATTATTAGGAATTTTTTTTTAAATATATATTTATATAATCAACTAATATGTATGATCTTATAATGACAAATAAAAAAATATTTAATAAATATAACTTATTAAATTGTCATGTAAACACGTAAGATTATTAACTATGGTTTGTATGTATGATAAATAACCTTTTTTTTTATTCATAAAAAAAAAACCTTTTGTTTTATAATTAAAAGTTTCTATCCTAGGTGATGCACTATATTTCTATTCAGCCCTTGGTTGACCTTTTATCTTTCTTTATTTTTTTCAAGACTCCTGCCTTTTTGGTAATAGAAAAAAAAAAAAAAAAAAAAAAGAGTCTATTGATTAGTTGCCATAATTGTCCTATGAGCTTTTTGATGATAGTATGTTATAATGTTATAAATTAACATTAAAACTTTAGCATTGATATTGATATTTTATATTTGAAAAGGAGTCCAAATCAGTACCAAAATTACACTTGTTATTTTTTTTTTGGTGAATAAATTACACTTGTTATTGGTGATGCTTTCAGTATACTTGTATAATCTCATAAAATCCTACAGCCCTATGTCTTTACGTGCAGATAGATGGAGCTTGTGAATTATTTCTGAATGCGTACGGTTTTTTTTTGTGTGGCAAAATTCGTCTATATAAACCTGAATAATAGCTACTGGACATGAAAAAGAGCTGAACTACTTTATTATCGAATCCAGTAAATTGTCATCGCATTGATATATGGAATCTGAAATTAATTATCTGGAATCTTGGTCCCCAGAGATCCACAAAAAGCTTCTATTTTTTTGGTGAAATAAAAAGCTTCATATTATACCTAACATTAATATTATCGCTAAAACTTACTCTAAAAATAAAATAAAAGTAATATGAGTTCTAAAAAGGTCTTGGAAGTCGGAGATAACAAAAAAGATACATGAACAGGTGGAATTGGGGGCCATAGCGTCTAGGGCCTAGATTACCACTACTAATATGTTTTAATTAACCTAGAGTAAGTTTTATACACAAATATTATACGTGGTAATGTAGTGTAAATAGGTTATTGTTTTAGTACTTTAACCAAAAAAAAAAGGTTATTGTTTTAGTACATGATCAACACGTAAAAACCTTTATTAATTTTATTGTTTACAGTCTACCGTAGGCTAGCTGGATATACCACTATCCTATACCAAATCCTTCTTTACTTTTTAATCTCTTTAATTTTCCCGCCTTCTATCCATATTTCTTTGCATAATTACAGTAAAACTGAAGCTTCAGGTAATTAAAAAAATTTTAAAACTTTATGAAAAACAGGGATGCAGATGTATAAGTTCCTTGAAAATTGACAAGGCTAGCATGGTCTTGAAACGAATCATGGAAGGCACATCAGATGCTTTTCTAAATGGTGGGCTGCCTGTTCCTAACGTAATCAAATTGCTCATGATCAAATCATTTTATGGCATTGGTCGGAAAAGTTTTAAATATCGGTCCTAAACTAAAATTAAATGTCGTTGCATGCATATATAAATATATATATAGAATTTTGATATAAAACCCGCCTAGTCGGGTTATTATCAGCCCCGACGCCCTAAAAAATTTTGCAATTAAAATCACGTGCTCAGCACATGAGCACACCCCAAACTTCCTCTTCCCCATCCCCCACTCGGCCAAATTTCTCCATACCTCCCCCCCACATGCGAACCAGATTTCTCAAAAATCTCATCTGCCCCTGGTCTCTGCTCCCTCAGCTCGCTCGCTGGTATCTCCTTTCCGAATTTTATTTTTTTATGGAAATTGATTTTTAAAAAATATAAACCTGAAATAATCAATGTTTACACTCTGATATTTCCATAAACAGTACAGATTGCATTTATATAGAATTACAATGGACCAATTACAACAAGGTAGGAGCTTGCCAATGCCAAATTCCGGGTACACTACATGGAATAGTGGCATGTAATAACTCAAAATTTGATGAATCAGAAATTAAAATTAACATGAACTAGTTTTCATATATAATAAAAATAAATACAGTCAATTATTTTCACAAACATGCATTACAAATGGCTTGATGACTTGGCTCTGCAAATCTGGGCTCGGGTAGGGAGGCGATTCAAACTTGTGGGCTCGGCGAGGGAGGGCTTTGGTGCGCAGACAAAGGGGGGAAGAAATTTTGGGGCCGAGGCTCGATCGTGTAGGGGGGGATTTTAGGGCCGAGGCTCTATCGCCGGGGGGAGGGGGTACTAGCGAGGCTGAGGGAGGGAGGGCTTTGGTGTGCAGAGGAAAGGGGGGGAGTTTGGGTACCGGAGGGAAGGCTTTGGTGCGCAGATTCTCTTCGATCGTAGGGGGACACCGACGAGGCTGAAATGGTGCTCAGGCAGGGGGGAATACAGATGGGGGAGGGGGGGAATTTTGGGGAAATTTGCATCTGGGGGGAATGCATATGGGAGAGAGGATTGCCCACGTGTGCTGAGCATGTGATGAGGGTCGGGGACAATATTAACTTGGTAGTCGGGTTTGTTAGTGGGACTGTATATACATTTATATACAAAAGTTTTATAAACCTCAACAGTCGAGGTTTATAGTGTTCCCGACTGTAGGGCTTTTAATAAAAAGCCAATTTGACTTTTAGGTGGGCTGCGCAGTCAACAATTTCAAAATTGAAATTGTCCACATGATCTTCACGTGACCTAGCACATGCACACCCCGACTGTTGAGCTGCCCATATGCGAGCACCAAATCCTTGATTCCTTCCCATGCCGAATCTCTCTTCCCTCCTCAACACAGCTTCGCCGAGCTTCGACGATAGGCTCTTCCCTACCCAGCCGTGCATAGAGCTTGGTCTCCGACGATCGGCTCCTCCCTCCCCAGCCGTGCACAGAGCCTCACAAATTAATAGAAAAATAGTTAATGATAATGAAACTTAAGATTTTGTATGCAATGTATGAAAGTGATAATTAATACGACTTTATCAAATTATGTAATTTATTTGTTTATTGATTTTTTAATTCATTCTTTTGTTGAGAGGATAATCGGGGGTGAACTTAAAGTTTAAAGCTGATAAAACTACATTTCCGAGTAATGGTTCCGCCGTTTCAGTATAATAATTTTGAGAATGTCATTTGACTTTTTATGAAAATTAAGCAATTGAAGAAGTTTGCTTTCATGCTCAAAGCTCAAAACTGTATCTTAAATATGTTTTCTTCAATGCAACCCATTTTAAAGATTTCCTGGGTTTCGATGGAACCAACCAGTTCAAGAAGTTTTCTTTCATGCGCATATGGGTAGCTCAACAGTCAGGGTGTGCATGTGCTTGGTCACGTGAAGATCATGTGGACAATTTCAATTTTAAAATTATTGATTGCGCAGCCTACCTAATAGCCAAATTGACTTTTGACTAAAAATTCACGGTCAAGAACGCAATAAATCTTGACCGTTGGAGTTTATAGAACTTTTGTATATATATATATATATATATGTAATCTCTTCTTAAATATTTTATAGTAAATATTGTATTGATTAATTAATTTATTTATTTTATATAGAAAGTGGAATGATTCAAATCCACATATTATCGTAAAAAAAAAAAAAAAAAAAAATTGGTTTCCGCATAAATATTGTACTAATTAATATTTTTATTTTTTTTGTTGGTACATAATAATTAATCTTGGCATAACCATAATTTATAAAGGAGGATTTATCCTGTAGATTTTATACTGATAATACAAATATAAAGGTATGCTTGTTGGTACTTATATGAAATATTAGATTAATTAAGTAATTAATCAATTACATTTTATATGATAAGTTTTTTTAACTTTAATTTTTCTCTTATTAAATTGTTTACTGTTCAGGGACCCCAATCGTTTGGCAATGTATCATATATAAACTCATATTCCCTTCCTGTTTTAGAAATTTGACTTTTCTGAGCACAACTTGGTAACTTTATGATAGAATGTATATATAACGATTAATGGTACCCAATGCTACAAATACAAACAACTTTCTTAAATTTATTAGTCTTTGAAAATGACACACGCAGTATTATATATTCTTATTGTTTTGGATTCTTTCAAACAAAAAAGCAAACATTAATACGAGTCAAAAATCCTACTAATCTCAGGTGGATTAGATGTAAGATTTTCAGCTACAAAAGGAGAAAAAGTACATCTATAAAGATTAATGTAATTAACATATATATATATATGTGTGAAAATTAGTTTTGACTTTTTTTACCAAAAAAAATAAAATTAGTTCTGACTTTGCATAGATTTATTGAAACATTGAATTGAAAAACGAACACTGTCATTTTGGTTGGATTGCGACCACTAAATACATTACTCCTAACTTAAAATAATTTTTTGTCTCTGGTGAATAACTTAAAATAATTTATTGATTAAAGAAAATGAATGAAATTGAGAATCGTGTTTGCCCCTGCATCGATGTGAAATGATAAATATGGTCCCAATTTAGGCTAATTATAAAGAAGAATATTCAAGATTCTGTCTTAAAGAACTTTCATGCAGTAATAATTATCTGCATATTGCAAAAAATACATGTTATGTATCAATTAAATTGGTTGTGTTAAATTATGTATTTATAAAATTTACATTGAAAGAAAAACAATAAAGAGAATATAATAAATTTAGACTTTTAAGATTACTTTGCATATTCTCAATGTTACATGGATACATATACTATGTCTATTTTTTTTTTATATCAAAGTTTATATTTTTAATTTGATATGCTCTATAAATTAATTAGGGTTTCTCTCATTGTTGATCCATACACTATAGGGTGATTATCCTCAAACTTCAATAAATGCATTATTTTGGTTCTCAAGCATCAATTTAGAAAACGCTCCCAAAGACCAACTCTGACATATTTATTGAAGTTTGAAAACCACAGTGAAAACAAAAATAATAATTTAGGTACCAATTGAGAATCACACTTTAGTTTAGAGATAAAAAAAAAAAAAAAAAAACTCAATTAATTATTAACGTAGTGCATACTTTATTTCTATACCACTAGCACTAAAGATAACTAAGTTAAAATAATAATTTTTCCAGCTACACCTCTATTAAATTATAATCTCCTTAGTACTAAAATTGGTTGTCTCTAACATGGTAATTATAAAGAAATTTTACCATGAATTTTGTTATTTATCACTATTAATAACCATCATCAATAGAATTCCACCTTATATAATAAATTTGAATTAAAAATACTTAATATTATTTAATATTTTAATATTAAAATTTTAATGAGAAAAAATAAATCCTTCACTCATAATTATTTAAACTGCCAAATAGAATATAAAATTCACTTGTAATTTAGCATAAATAATGATAAATAATATTTATCTTTTACTATGGCACGTTGGGAGGTATGTACCTATGTGGGACCGTGAGCCAAGCGATTTCCCGTGATGTTGTCTGCAAGGCCCGTCAGTGGTCACGGACTCTGATGATGAGACTCGGTGTGTTTGTGGTGGGGAACAAAAGGGAATAATACATTTTGCCATACACAAACTCATCAAATCAAATTCTGTATTTTTCTTCCCCAAATAAAAATCCAATTTCTGTATTTTGTTTTTCTTAGTATGGAAAGTAACTTTATTCCATAAATTTGTCATAAAGGTTTAATCAATTGGCTTATAGTCATAAACAATTTTTATAGCCATCGTACATGTCGTCTACGACAGAGGCAGAGGCCTACACTGTGCAACAAGTTAAGCCAACACGGCTTGTAACATGGCTTTGTCAAACTGGATATGTAACTACTAACACCATAAAATATCTTAGCAAAAAACTAACACCATAAAATAAGTTATACCATAATGTCAAACAAAAGGTACAAAGACAATACAAAATGATCTGTGTTTGGGCTTTCAAACTGAGTCCATGGGCTAGATGGGTTAGACACAGCTCAGCCCATGACACTTAATTTTCGAATATAATTTTTTATTCTGGGTCTGAAGTATAATTTACACAAGTTTTACAAAAGGTTTGAAATGATTTTTTTTTTTTTGAAATTAAAATGATTTAAATTGAGTAAGCTATTTTTGTTACTATCAGTGATGGTCATTGGTAAAATTTTGTAATTTTTTTAGAAAAAAAGTGATTGATATTAGCTATTAAATTGTCATATCAACATGGCTTGTCAAACTGGATATGTAATTACTAGCAACATACAATAAGTTATACCATAATGTCAAACATAAGGTACAAATACAATACAAAAGTATCTATGTTTGGGCTTTCAAACCGAGTCCATGGGCTAGATGGGTTAGACACAGTTTAACCCATGACACTTAATTTTCGAACATAATCTTTTATTCTGGGTCTGAAGTATAATTTAAACAAGGTTTACAAAAGGTTTGAAATGAATTAATTTTTTTTTGAAATTAAAATGATTTAAATTGAGTAAGCTATTTTTTATTACTATCAGTGATGGTCATGGGTAAAATTTTGTAAATTTTTTAGTTTATATTGGAAAAAAAATTATTGATATTAGCTATTAAATTGTCATATGAACGAGTAGAGTCCATTGTTATTTGAAATAAAATCCACATATAAAACTGATAGAGTAAACGTTTAAGAAAAAAAATAAAATTACAGAAATACTTAAATTATATCGAGTGTTATAAATAGGTATTTTAATTTTTTTTTGACATTTTAGTATTTAAACTTGCAAAACTTTACACTGTTAGTATCCGAGTTAATTTTTGTTAAAAATACACGTTAAATAACACATGACGCGCATGTTAAATTCAAAATAAATATATTTATTTTAAAAATATATGTTTAAAACTTTTAAATAAATATTTAAATAATTATATATTTATTTAAAAGTTTTAAATATAATTTTTTTAAATAAATATATTTATTTTGAATTTAATTTATATTTGATATGTAATTTAATTTATCGAGCAAATTACATTGGAGATACATGTAATATATTGAATTTTACAAGTAGATACATGTCACGTGTGCCACGTGTTATTTAACTTGTATTTCTAATATAAATTGATTTAGATACTAACGGTGCAACGTTTTTTAAGTTTAGATACTAAAATGCAAAAAAATAAAATAAAAATTTAGGTAACTATATATAACATTCGATATAGTTCGAGTATTTTTAGTGTAATTTACTTAAATATATATATATATATATATAATATAAAAATTACAAAGCTAGCACTAATAATTTCACGGATAACTTAAGACTTAGGAAAAACAGGATAAGTTATATGGTTAAAGTTGGATTTTAGTGGTAAAAGGCCATTTTTTGGGATAAGTACTGCTAAAAGACGTTTGAAGGATGAATTTGGCTAGTGTAGTGGTATTGTTGAATATACAGGCATTCAGTGGCAGTGCTTTATGCAGTAATTGTAATCAGTAATACATTGGCTTCCTTGAGCTTTTAGCTCCCCTTTCTGAGAAAATATTAGTAAATTGGCTTCGAGTTGGCCGCAGATCATACTGAAATTTGGACAAATTTTGACCTATCAATTTTCTCCTTAATTATCAGGAGATAGAGTGATAAACTCAAGATTATTAGGAGATAAACATTACATTACGTACTGATTAAGTTTTTTCTCCTGGAAATGGCGTACTAGTTTTATAATTATGTTTAGTGACGTCGTATTCGTCCACTTTTCAGGTTTGTTACTCTACGTACCTATTTGTAATGGCATGAGCAAATTCTACTTGGCAATTACCTTATTCGATTTGCTAAATGATATTTTCTTGCGTGCTGAGTTAAATTACCATGTAGAAGAAAAATAAAGGAAAACTAACTAATGGCATTAACCTTTTTCCAAAATAAAAATAAATAATAATAATAATAATAATACTAATGGCATTAACGTGTAGGTAAATTTGATTGTGATATCCTTAGCATTAGTATTTAATAAAATCATTTTCCAATTTCAATCAAATCCAATTTGATTGTATTGAATTGGACATTTTTTTTTTGGTATTACGAAAAAACTTTTATTTTAAAGAAAGGGAGATAGGTCTCAAATTCATAATTTCATGGAATGGGTACAGGAGGTTTATTACTTGATTAATATCACTTGATTATTTTGAATTTAGATCCTGTTTTAGCAGGATTTTTGCTTTTGCTTCTTTAGAAGAAGTTTTGGTTAAAAGGGCTTTCGAAGCCTGAAGCACTTCAAAAAAATTATTTAAATACTTTTAGAAGCAGCTTTTGAGCTTCTTAAAAGTTTTACTGTGATTGTAATTTTTCCGCCAACACCAAGCTTCGCTAAGATTGACTTGTAAAAGAACAAAAACGAGGCATGAAACCCTTATGGTACCGGTATGATATCTGCCAAAAAGATTTCAACGCCAAAGTCAGTATCTCACCGGGATGTTTTTATGTATTTCTGTAAGTCAAAGCAGAGAATTTCTTACCACTTTGCTCATTCTCTTATTTATAGGTCATATACACAACTAAGACGTGTAGCGGTTTGTAACTGTACCTTGTTTAATTTTGGACATCATGGTTGATTACTTTCAACAATTGATGTGGAATTACTTTTGTTCAACATTTGGATTCCTGGCACGTGTTGGAACGTTCGGAATTCCATGTTAGGACTTGGTCACAATGCCTTGGACATTATAGCTTCGAGGCTTGTATTTTTTAGTAAGTATCTGACGCTTTACTGTTCCCTCAAAATCTCTATTGTTCCTTAGGACATTCGGCTACAACAAAGATCCGAATGCCTGCGTTTTTCTCATGGCCTATGGTATTTTGATTGAACAGTCTTCAGAATTACAACTGTAACAATATTAAATAACTCACGTAAAACCATTCTTACCCAAAGTCCGAAGGGTTTATCCTCAGGTGCAAATATGGTTCATTCTGCCAAACAAAGCTTTAGTCTAATTAAATTTAAATTATTTTGAATTGAGCCTAATCACAAATTAGATTAAGCATTAATTAGTCCAGTATTCTATTTCAAATGGTTTTGTTTTGCATATATAATCATAATTATATTTGTATATTATTACAAGATATTAATTTAAAAGTAAAAGAAATTGATGGGTTTGCACCTATATAGTGATAGAAAAATTATATGTGCATTAACCATAATAATGTTATCCACTTTCATGGTTTATTTGTGCCAACTTACATGATTTATTTGTGCCAATAATGAAATTTGACTGTTTGTTTACTGATTTTTATGGTGAAACTTTTGAGCACATTCTTTTTATGATTTTTTAGTTGGCCTATGGAATTAAAGGATCTATCATCTTTTAGAAGCCTAATTGATTCGTTCTTTTTATAAAACTACATACATAGTAAATATATTATTTTGTGGTGTGTTAAAAAAAAAGATAAATCATGTGACTAGCAAATGACTTTTATCTCAGAGCATGGGTCTTGTGTATATGTGGGTGGCTTGTGGTTTCATGAAAAGGTTATACATTGTTAGGGCTTTGTATTGTAGTAAAAAATAGAATGTGCTTACTTTTTGAAAACAAGAGAGGAACTTTCGCTGCTAAGGGATGGAGGCTGAACTGGAATGCTAGAGCTTCCAATTTATTTGCTGACACCTTGGCAAAGAAATCTTTAGCTTCTTCTTGTAATATTTCTTTGTCTTCTTTGAACTTAAGTAACATATATGCTGATTTAGAGAATGTTCTTCTTGCTGATATGGCAGGAATTCATTCTTCTGTGTAATCTCCTTTTTTGAAGCCTTTTGTGCTTAATAGCAAATTTTTTTTTAACAAAAAAAAAAAGAAGAAGAAGAGAGAAAGGTTAGAGAGGTTATTTCCATTGGTAGTTGTGGGCGTTCAATTTTGCAGATACAAGAGCATTAAACTTAGGCATTAATGACTGCTGGTTTATCATTAATATGTATGAAGTAAAATACTCTAATTAATTTGTATTCATTAAATGCAAGCTAATATGTTGATTATGAAAAATGGATGTTGTATATGGTTGATTGTTAGAATCTATGTAAAGCATATTGTTTGTGTGATTTAAGGCATGTTTGGTATAGCATATGCAAGTAGAGCATTTAACAGTAGAGTTTTTTATAGTAGATTTTTTTCAAAAGATGACATTTATTAAAAAGCTAATGGTTATTTGGTTCTCATTTTAAAATGTATTTTTAATTTCTAGTAGATTGTTTGATAAGTATAACTTCAAAAATGCATTTGACTTCTCATTTATTATACAATAATTATTTATTAACAGTTGTTGGACATAATACGAATTTTATTATAATCGTAAGGCCAAATTGGTAGTTAAAAAATATTTAATGCTCTATCTAGCTTTTCCGTATAGCTTGAAAATGAATTGTTTTGAAAAACTTAAAATTTGAACTTATCTATAATAGCTTATAAAATTTATTTTTTGATCAACAACCACTTATTAACTTGTGCACTATTTTTTTTAGCATAAAGATTTAAAGTCTTTCAAAACACTTTTTGACCAAAAAAAAAAAAATACCAAATGGGAGCTTTAGCACTGACATATAGCACATATATTGTCGTTAGGTTATAGTTTCAAATTCTAGTTATAAATTAATGTCTGCCATGTAGCAGACCGGTATATTAGCTCGGCCACGTAGCAATTAATGTGGATATGAGAGATCGAATTTTGCTTCGATATAAAGTTTCTCTGGACTACTTTATTGTGCTTCTCTCAAATATATTTGAAAATTGAATCAAAGAATCTTTTATTTATTACTTAAAAAGTTACGTGCAGTTTGCGCACACACAAACACTAATATATATAGAAAGATAGATTGCTATGGAGCCTAATAGGCTTTATAAACTCATAAATTTTTTTTTATTATTTTTTTTTATTTTTTTTTTAAATTTTATAGCATTTGAAACTATAGGATATAAAAAAAAATTAAAAAAGAAAAAGAAATGCCATATATAATACAACAATTTGATATGTTATATTATAATGTTTTAGTTATATTTTTTTTTGTTATTTGTTTTAAATTTTAAAATTTATAGCATTTAAAAATATTTGTTAAAAAAATTAAAAGAAATAGGAAGAAAAATTCACCTGTTATGCTCCATAAGCCCTTCAACAAATAAATTTTATAGCAAAACTATGTATATATATATACAGCATCTTCTTGACCATATAATATAAGACAAAAGACTTTGCCTACCTAGTTGAACCAATGGAAACTTCAAGGCAAAGTTTATCCCTTACTTAGAAGATCTTTGGTTAAACCTACAGGAAAGCAAACATTTTTGCATTGTGATCTGCATCAAATTGTGTAGATAGGAAATCGATTCAATCAAAATCATGTTACATATTTAATTGCTACACATCTCAAAAGTCAAATACCATATGTACTGTTTCTCCAAAACTTACATTAGCTTGTTTTAGAAAAAAGATGTTAAAAACTAGAGTCCAACTAAAGTGAACCTCTTTATAAATTAACAGGGGTTCATGACATAAATTTTTTATTTTTATATAATTTTTGTTTATAATGTGTAATTTTTGTCTATAAATATGTAATTTATTACATATTATATAATTTTTAATTTTTGTTCATAATATGTAAATTTTGTCTATAATGTATAAATTTTTTATCATATCATGTAATGTTTTTTAAAGAGTTTCCATAAACCCTCTCAAACAAAAATGTTCACTTGAGAATTTCCCTAAAATCTAAAACAACAAATTGGTTTTGACAAATACAAAAATTACTTCCAACCACCAATTTTCAGAAATGACGTGATTCCTCACTCTTATAACCAGAAAATGACTTGTGACCTTTCAAGCCAAGAATATGGGCATAATCATGGCCTGGTTGGCTAACCTGACTTAAAGGCCATGTCAACCATCTGGAGAGCTAGATCTAGTTTAGATTGTATTTCCATCGGATTCTTATTGATACCTGTAAACGTGCGTAATTTGTCTTGGAAGGTATGCAATGCACGTTGCTTGGAGTACCAAAAAAACAAAATGAAGCTTCAAACTTCCTATTCCCAAATTCAGCAAATGTCTTTTTAAAACTTAATTTCCTTAACAAGCTAGAGGTAATGTTCAATTCATAAAGTGAGCCCTACGTACAAGCTAAAGGGAAGTTTTATAAGCTATATGAGTTTATTTGTTTTTGGTGAATTTATAAGCTATTTTAATTGGTGATCATTTCGGCGAGAGGTTGTATGCTTTGACAAACAATTAGTTGTATTAATCTTCAATATTATTCTACAAATTAAGTTGTCCAATAATGAGACAGCTCTACCTATCGATTGAAATTGATTTGTTATCAAAGAAGAAAAAAAAAACTTTAAATTAATTAATTTTTCTATTCTTATTTATAAATAAAAAATTGTTTTCTATTCTTATTGGATGGATTACGAAAAGTAATATAGTGTTAGGTTTATTATGTCCTATTAGCTAGATCTTTGAGAAATTTGGTTAACTTATTATATGACCCATCTTAAGTGGAAATATGGATTTAATATTCAAACAACATTTTACAAGCAAATTTCCAGCGGACCAATGGAAAGTGCCAAGTCATCATTTTGTGTTTGTCCGATTAGATAGTTGGAAAAGGAGATTGCACTGCCAGAGAATAGACTTCTCCAGTCAATTGCCCATTTTCAAAATCCACCATCGACAAAGGACTACAAGACCTTACAAAGAGTTTGAATTATCATTTTTTTCAAAAACGGATAAAAAATGAGTCATCGTCTCATTTATATATATATATATATATATATATTTCTTTTAACTTTTCCCTAGCTCTAGTGTGTAGGTCTGTCTATATTGGATTTATTTTTTGATCTTTACATGTATTTTAAAGTTTTAAGTAAAATTGATAAGTTTAAACTTAATACTTTTTAAAATTATGATATCAAATTACTATATTTTTTTCAAAAATTTAAATTTATAAAAAGTGAATTATCATTTTTTTTATATTTTTAACACAGAAAAAATTCTTTAGAAAACAATAAAAGCAAACTTAAGATCAGCTTTATCCAAAGAAATATTCCTCACTATTATTGAATGAAAAGCATAACTACAATGAAGCTTTTACAGCTTGTACGTAAAACTTTTTGGCTGAGTTAAACACGTGAGTATCTTGATAACAAGCCTCACAATAATTCTGACTCAGCTAACAGAAATAACAAGAATACTGACTCACATCTAACCAAATCTTGCAACTTGATTTTTCTCTTTTACAAATATTACATCAGTACTACTCTAATTCATATGTTGGGAGAATATAATTCTTTATATATCCATATATCTACATAGTAAACTGTCATATAATCCATTAAAAAACACTTTTTGATCCTGAAGTCAAAGGAAAAAGGATAACAAAAAGGTCAATTAAGCTGATGATGGTGATCTAAAAATAGAAAATGCATACCAAAGCAGTGTCTATAAAGCAACCCAAACTTAAGTGTTTGGGTACGATAAAGAAAAAAGAAAAAGAAAAAGAAAAAGATGGAGAGCATAGCAAGAAAGTGGAGGCAACTCAGCGGCGAAAACAACTGGGAGGGTCTATTAGATCCTCTGAGCAAAGATCTTCGGCAGTACATAATTCACTACGGAGAAATGGCTCAAGCCACTTACGATGCGTTCAACACCGAGAAGGCGTCCATGTACGCCGGAAGCAGCAGATACGCGAGACAAGATTTCTTCGCCAAAGTTGGATTAGAGAAAGGCAATCCCTTCAAGTATTCGGTGACCAAGTTTTTATATGCAACTTCGCAAGTTGATGTCCCAGAGGCTTTCATTGTGAAGTCTCTGTCTAGAGAGACTTGGAGCAAAGAATCGAACTGGATGGGATATGTAGGTGTGGCTACGGACCAAGGAAAAGCTGCTTTGGGAAGAAGGGACATCGTCATTGCTTGGAGAGGCACGGTTCAGACTTTGGAGTGGGTTAATGATTTTGAGTTCGTTTCGGTTTCAGCTTCCAAGATATTGGGTCATGATCTTAATTATGATCCTAAGGTGCATCAAGGTTGGTACTCCATCTATACTTCTGATGATTCCCGTTCGCCTTTCAACAAAACCAGTGCTAGAAACCAGGTATGCGTACGCAAACTCTCTTAAAACCGAATTTCATTTTAAGATTTAACAAAACCAATAAAGGAGAGAGAGATTGTGTTAATGAAGTTTCAATATTTTTAAAAACCAGTGCAAAAGCTATAATCTATTTTAAGCTGTTACATTAAGAACTTGTTGGAATTAATTAAGAAGGGAATGGTTTGTAGGTTCTGAGCGAGGTTAGGAGACTAGTGGAGCAATACAAGAACGAGGAAATAAGCATAACAATTGTAGGACATAGTTTGGGAGCAGCAATCGCCACACTGAATGCAGTTGATATAGTTGCCAATGGATACAACAGACCAAATGAGCAGCCAAACAAGGCTTGTCCGGTTACGGCCTTTGTATTTGCGAGCCCTCGCGTGGGAGACTCGGCCTTTCAGAAGTTGTTCAACTCAGATAATCAACTTCGAGCCCTGCGCGTGAAAAACGCTTCAGATATTGTCCCAAACTATCCTCTGATAGGCTATTCCGATGTAGGAAAAGAGTTGGACATCGACACTCGAAAATCTAACTACTTGAAAAGTCCAGGAAACGTGTCGAGCTGGCATAACTTGGAAGGCTACTTGCACGGAGTTGCAGGAACGCAAGGGAGCAGAGGATCAGGGTTCAAGCTGGAAGTTAATAGAGATATTGCACTGCTTAACAAATCCAATGATGCTTTGAAGGATGAATATTTGGTACCCCAAAGTTGGCGGTGTGAAAAGGACAAAGGTATGGTTCAGCAGCCTGATGGTTCTTGGAAGCTGATGGATCATGAGGACGACGATTTTCAAGCTTCATAAATTTACATCTAATTCTAATGGGTTTTCAAGGTAGAAATTAGTTTGTCTTGTATGTGTTACTCATGAGTTTCAGAAACTATGCGTGCTTCGTTAAAAGTGTTAGTGTTTAATTTAATTGTAAGTCAAGTGTTTTGTCTTCTACCCTAAAAAACAAAATAAATAAAGTGTTTTGTCAACAAAATAGAGTGATAATATTGATGCTGAGTCAAAAGATGTAACATTAATGACTTGGAAAATCTCCAGGCTCGTTTGCAGTTTGTATTATTCTTGTTTTGGTTAATTTGCATATTCAACTTTTCCATATTAAATTTTCAGTGTATAATTTGTTTCATATTCATGTAATTTTTAAATTGATTTTCAAATTGACTAATAAAAAATTTAAAATTTAAAAAAAGACTAATTTTTCAATTTATAGACAATATAAGAAAAAATAATTAATTAATTAATGAAAAAATTATTTAATTATTTAGTTTTTTAATTTTCTGTTAATTAATTTGAATATTAGACAAATGTGAAACAAATTTTAAATTTAGAGTTCAATATCAAAAGTTTTAAATTCAAAAGTCCAAATCTGACTAAAGTATGAAATAGTAAAAGCAATTAACCCTTTTTTCTTTGCTATATATATTCAGTTTAATTAAACAGCCTACTCCATCAATAAAAAACGAAGAAAAAAAATAATTTTAAATACCATATAAATCTCCATGGACGGACCCAAGAACTTTTTTAATAGAAGCAACGTTGAAAAATAAAAAGGATAATTACAATCACATTGATCTCTTCATTCTTTTGAAAGGCATGAGGATTGAAGTTTTAATATACACATTAATTTTTTGTTGTATCGTTCTTTATCTATTCAAGTGTAACACATGTTTTTCCATTGAGAAATTAAATGTTTAATACATCTCATAACAATGATAAATAGAAATAAAGATATTAAAATGAAATATTTTTTTGATTTCAAATTGAGAGTAGAGAACTTTTGTAGCCAGAAAAGTTCAATTTTCTAATTTACTTTCAGTGGTTTTACCAACTAACCAAATCTTTAATAAAATATTTACAATAATTTTCTTTTTATGTAGAAAAGTTACAAATGTCATTCACGAGGTCGGCCCACCTAAATTCGGCCCTCTATATATGGCAATAATTTGTAATTCTTCTAGAATACCAACTCTCTCTTGTAATATACGTATTTGAGGGTATAGTTCAGTGGTAGAAATCAGTTAAATTTTTACATCTGTTTTATTTGCATTTAAGTGCTTATCTCCGCTGCTACTGCACGAGAAATAGAGAGTTTCCAGTGACATGGGCCTCCAATGTGGACTCCCACTGATTTGAAAATACGTATGAATTTGTCTCACTCACTAAATAATTCCTAGGCCTATGACCCCCTTACATATGTCCTTTTTTTTAGCAAAAAAAAAAAACTCTCTCTTCTAATATACCTAACATGTGATTTAGAGGAGAAAATTATACTCAAAGAGTACCAAACTTTTGTTCTTATATATTCTCGAAGCAGCACGAATCTGAAGAAAAAAATCAACCAATTCGTGCAAGTCACGTGTAAATTCTTGCCTCCCTTCTCCGTTCCACCAATCAAATACCAACAAAGTTTCCCTTTATTCATCAAAAAAAAAANGTAAAAAAAAAAAAAACAGTGTTTCCTTTTATCATTTGTGAACAGAAAAAGATCAATAATGGTTCGTTAACACTGGAGACTTTGTACGTGGCAATCAGTAAAAAAGAGCTCTAAATATTAAATATGAAATGTTAGCGGAGTCAGATTTCTTTTAATCCCTGATCAATAATTGGGTGGTTAAAACACAAAATTGCCGAGGGAAGAGTGAGAAATAAACAAAGAAAAGCAGAGAAAGAAAAGAAAAGATAAGTAAAAATAAGATCAATGACTTTCCAGCCATGAATCATGATTGGAGGTTGTTTGTTTCAATTTTCAACCTAACTATATTGCAAACAGGTATTGGTTTTCTGATTACTTGTGCAGTAAGATTTACAAAATAATGATAAATAAAGGCACTCACTTTGTTCTCTCATCTTGTTCAGAAACAAACTTACAAGTGTGTTAGCACTATAGGTTTCGTTATCCATTTCTAACTACTACTCCATGGCTGATATTACTCCATTTAAAAGATTACAAACTCAACAACCTATTTGGAGATTTTGGTGACGATGCTTGGTGGGTCAGATCCACACATGGTTGGTTGATTATTTTAGACGCAACATTGATCTTGATCTTGCATCTATATAATAGGCCACAGCCAGGATCAGCTGAATCCTCTAAACAAAAAATTAAGCAACTTCCATGGCCGTGGTGGTACTTATCCTAGATTAGTTAGGAATGTTATACAGGCCTACATTTACTCGTGATGTAGGAGTTTACAACATAAAACAGGGCAAATTTACAACAAAAGGTGAATTGAACAGCACGAAGATTTATTTGCAACCTCCTGATCTATGTTGCTTTTGGTTTGTTCCTACTTTTACGACTTTTCCAAAATGAGGAATAAAAAGTCCTTCATATTGTACTACTAGATCTAGTCTAGAGATTTTAATTTTTTTTTGTTTGTTTACAAATTATAATTTGAGAAAGTTTTCTCTCCCTTTGATTCTCCTTTTCTTTTGTTTTTGGTGAAAATCTCGATTCTCCTTTTCTAATCGTTATCTCTGCCAATCAATATATTGATTGAGACATGGAGTCAATTTGAGAAATAGAGTAAATTTTAAAACTTACATATTGATCCACTTTTTCACACTAGATCGAGAATATTCATAATAGTATGAGAACTAATGAAGATAAAATTTTATTTTCTAAATCTCAATTCGATAACATATGTCGCAGGCTCTCTTGGTGATAATTAAAAGAAAGTCTTTTGATGGCGATAAAGGAAAAAAACAACTATTTTCGTTGGATGCTCGTCCACAATTTTTATTTTTATTTTTTTTAAAGAGTTATAAAATATCATTCATCGACGATCGAAAGAAATATCAAAGCGGTCCAAATATTCCGTATTTGGTTTTATATGGGTTGGCTTAGGTCTCTCACAATCAATTCATCATAAACGAGTGGTAGCCTACGATCATTAAGCTATATATTATTGAAATTATCCATAAATAGTAAAAGCAAAATCTTTATAATCAATGTCCAAAGTTTATAATATACAATGAGTAATGCTACAAATACTAAAATAGAGATCAACTTTATATATCAAATGACATGTGTTAAGATATTATTAGTTGATATATTCATATAATTTAAAACGTATAAGTAAATATTTAAATGGATAAATGAAATAAACTAATTAAACATTGACACATTATCTCACATCACTTGGTAAATAAATTACTAATTCTAGGTCACATTGATCACCAGCTTGTCACTTTCCGATGACCTTGTGTAACCCTTGATGACTTGGCTAATTGTCATAATTTTGTGTTTTTATGTTTTTTTTTGGGTTTTGTTTGTTTGTGTTTTGGTGAATGGTTAATTAATGTAACAATTGGAATATTATAATATATCCTGAGCAAATAAGTTTTGATTAATTTTTGATACAAAATTCAATGCGGCAATCTTGATACAAAATAACATTAAGAGAGGGCTGGTTAGCATGAGACTAGCCTGAAGGTAAAGAACCACTAAGGCCTCTCCGAGCTATCCAATCGGCAGCCTTGTTAAGGCTTCTAGGAACAAGATTAAAAAAACAATACCAAAACTCATCTTTGAGGACAAGTATGTCATGGACTGAGGCAACTAACGTCCAAGTGGAATTGCTCAGACCCTGATCAGTATAATACTATTGTAAACAATAGCAGAGTCTGTTTCCACCATAATATTGTCAAAACCCATTCTTCTAGCAGTCAATAAGGCGTGAAAGATAACCTGCCCTTCCACAACCAAAGCATCATTCCCTAGGAATACCACATATATCCAACAAATAGGAGCGCCATGCCAATCACGGACTTGAATGGAACAAGTTGAATAATGGACGATTATATGATATTAGAAGTAACATATTTCCAATTTGTGTGAGAAAAATAACTAATTTAGTTAGATGTTCGTCGTAATATTTAAGAAGGAAAGTCATAAAAGTTCATCAAACAATTTTAAACGCACAGGGCAAAGAATGTCCAAAGAAAATTCAGCGGTCCAAGTCCATGAATTTGGGCTTTAAACGGGTCGTACATAAATGAGTGGTGGCCACTTAAGGAAAAATTATCTTATATTTATGGGTTGGGAAATTGGCACAAATGCCACGTACGCAAGATATTAATGAAAAATGTCTACTCTGAAAAGTGTTTAAATTGAGGAACCAAAAATACCTTTTCTCATGCTCCCACCCACCCAATTTATGAGGAAAAATAATTGTATAGTTAAAAAATTTGTTTTGGTGCTCTGTTTAAGAAAAAAAAAATTAGTCTGGATAATCTACTTCTTGATTATCTTTGTAGTTCAACACCATTTAGTTTGTTTAGAGCTCCATTCTGAAAATATTTGGTATATAGAAAAACAATTGCATTGCATCTTCAATATTGAGAAATGTAATTTGCATTTCTTTAGTTACAATCATTACTAAAGTAATTTACATTTATTTTGTTAAAATCATTGCTAAAAAGTCATATATATATTAGTTTTATATTTTAGTATGTGTATAAAGTAATTTATTACAATTAAAAAAATAAAAACAATGAAAAAACAAAGAAAAACACAATATAAACAATATTTGCCCGATGTTGAAGACGATGTATCCAGCCCAACAGACGGGGCATACAAAAGAGGTATATAAAATGAATTGAAACTAATAAAGTGTTGACCCCGCCATAAAGTAAGGGGCCCTGTCCAATTGAGTCGGGGTACTAGGCAGAGAAAAACGTTTGTTATGCCTATGACCATGTCTATATTGGACGGGGCCTCCTACTCTGTGGCGGGGTCAACATTTTATGTATTGCTTAATATGTTTAATAGGTGTAATATGCTATTTTATTATTATTTCTGCCTCCTCTGTCTTAAGACGGAGTAAATAAAATATGACAATGAAATAAACTCTAGAAATAACACCACACAAAACACTCAAAAAAATTATGGTTCTACAAAACAACTGTGCAAATATTTGTCTCTCAAGTATTAACACATACCCAAATACAATTTCTGACCAATATCTAAACACATGTCCAACTTGAAAATAACTAGAGAAAATACCAGACAAAGAAAGTGAGGGAAGGGATGAAAGAGAGGGGGCATGGCAGAATGGCGTGAAAAAACCAGTGAAACCGTAAAAAAAAAATTTTATTTTTCAGAGAGGATATATTTGAAATGGATGGGTAGGTGAGGACATTAAATAAAAGAAGGTATTTTTGATTTTTCCTCTTTAATTATGGACATTTTTTAGAGCTTTTAAAATTGTGAACATTTTTCATTAATCTCTTGCATACGTGAGCATTTGTGCCAATTTCCCTTATGGGTTTCCACGATATCAGTATCAAGCTCCTCCTGACAACTTTGGAATATATATAATATCTTGATTTTTTTCGGAAACATATTATATTATCTTGAGTAAGATATACTTTGTGAATTATTTTATTTTATTTTATTTTATTTTTTTATTTTTTTGTGTGTGGAGAATTGGTGCTAAGAAGTAACAAAAGTTGAAAACAAAATAAACTATATTGGTCGAAATATATTATTATCTAGAATGTCCATGCAAACATAAGTAGGTCCCATATATTTGTTAGGAGGAGGGCCAAATTGGAGGGACCTATTGATAATTGTTGGTTAAGAGGGGCGGAGAAGTAAAAGGGCCATGAATCAAACCCTTGGCAATGTTGGCATAAGCGGCCTCAGTTAAATGAATGCCATCCCAGTTTGCAAAAGAGGAAGGGTTTTTGCAGGCTGTAGAACCGGCGTGTCCACACCTTGCTGAGTTATTGAAGTTGTACGGACCACCCCCTCCGCAGCAAGCTCTCTGAGTCCCACTATAGAACCCTGCACAACCCATTAATATTAATTCATATTTTAATGACTAGAAAAATTATCATCACCCTTTAACCAGATGTCCATAATTAGCAGTTGTAACATTAAATTTTAACAAATTAAAGCAGCATTAATATTAAGCGGGCATGATTGTTATTTGTTAAAGTATATAATTCAATTTCAGTTCACCTTTTATAAATTTGAATTTATAAAAATATTAACATTTGATTATGATTTGATATGGTATAAGAGATTCTTACTGAGAAGAAAAGCATGTACGTATATGAGATACACAAGTAAAAAACTGACCGTGATGGTGGGGTGCACGATAGAAGCGCATGGCAGCACCGTAATAGTCAGCGTAGATGATCCTTGCATGAGGATACTTCACCCTGAGCGTATCAAGGCCACGTTTGAGCTGAGCATTATGGTACTTTGAGAAACCGTTGTACGCCTTCAAACACCCATTTCGTTTATCGTAGTCACCTCTGTTTCGGCTCTCAAACAGAGTCAGGTACACGGCCGAGCACCCAATAGGCAAATTTCCTGGCACCACCAGCTCCACTACCCCTTCTTCTATCAACGCCTACAATTTTATATATTAAGTAAGTAAATTTCCTTGCCATTATATATATATATTATGAATAAAACTTTTATATAAATATATATATGAGATCCAAATTAACATACACTTGCGGCCCTAGTAATTGCTTCAACAACCAAAGACACAGAAGCTTTAAGTTGTTTGATTTGTCCACGCACAAAGAAAGCGTAATTGTAATCATTTCCACCAATCTCTCCCAGGACAAACAGCGATTTCTTGAAGTAGTTGTCACACTCTGTATATTTATAAGTTAATTTGTTAAAATAACAAGACTAGCTAGTACAATACTCCTATACTAGATTAGTGAAATTAAACAAGGAGTGCATAGATTTTGGTTGTAATTGGACCACGTAGGCATATATATACCTTGTTTAGTTTTGCAAAGGGAGGGCTTGAGCTTCTTGAACCATCCGAGCTGAACACTTAATGAGTCATTTGTCCACAAAATTTGTCCGACCTGTCGTTGGTAGAAGAAATCTGGATCAAGTGCAGTGGCTCCAGCAACGGCAAAGTTTGCTCCGTGCTTGAAATTTTGGCCTTTGCTTAGAGCTAGATAGGGTGGCAAATGTGGTAGCCCAAATGCCTCAGCTACATTATTAATTAAGATAGTCCTTAATAAAAAATAATTAAAAAATAAAAAAAAAATTTCATGTACTATACATTGCTAAGTTATGTCCAACTGATTAAGAATTAAGAGAGAAATTAAGGGGCCAGGGTATGTACCAATGAAATCAACCACTAGGCGTCCATCGGAGCACCGCCCCGTGGCATGTCGGAAGAAGGTTTCACCATAAGGGAGCTTTGCTATGACTGGAAATGCAAGGGCACCAGAAAGAAGGAAATTTCCAGTGTCACTAAGAGAGTCACCGAAGTTGAAAACTGCCTCGTATTGTTGAGAATTTGGCAATGAGACTGCCTCCAAAAATAGGCAGCAGGTTAGGAGGAAAACAAATTTCATGGCCAAATGTGGAGGTGGATCATATGATCACTATGGATTATAAAAATTTTTTTGGAGTGTATAATTAATATAGTGTTATTAAAACCTACCAGCTGTACATGCAGCTGTGCCTTGAGAGCATGTAGTTGAGCATTAAATATCTAGAGCGGTCGATTTAATGAACTTCATTTTTCTCTGCCTAATTTTATTGTTACTATGGATAACATTATAAATATGGTGGCATTGTTTCTTGAACAAAAGGAAAAAAAAAAAAAGATCAGAATCATTAATCTCAAAGAGTAAAGTTTTGGGGACAGATACTGTTATATATTGGTCTTGAGAATATAATGTTTGCGATAAGTTATATATTATGTGTAGAAATTTTTTCTAATTTCAGCAAATCTGTCTCGGTCTATTTGTTCTATTCTATATTTGTTTCCCTCCATTTTCCTAAATCCTCTAAAAATCTTGGCTATGGGAACGTTTGACACCATGCCAATAGTTCAATTGTATATCTACTACGTGTCTCTTTAATTAGTAAATTAAGGAAAGAAATTAATACATGGTTTTCAAGGATTTTTTGTATTTGAGAAAGCAAATTAACCCAAAAATTTCCTCTTTGAGTGATTTTTTTTTTTATATTTGTGACATACTTAAAATTATTAACCTCATGAAAGGTGAACTTAATTTGTTTAATCAAAATTTAGTTAGTTAACTAAAATAAATTGTTGGTAGGTGAGCTACAGCAAGGGAAAAGGAAAGCCACTCGTATGGACTCCAAGAAGTTGATAAGATAGCAACCTTCCAACAATATCTTCTTAATTAGTTTCTCTTTTCATTTCTTGTCAACTTTATTTTTCATTTTTCGATTGCTAGCTAATTCCAGGTACAGACCACCCTTAGCCCTTAATGCGTAGTCAAGTGAAATGTAGTAAAATTGGAAAAGGAACTGATCACTGATCAGGCTACTAACTGAAATTTCTTCCACAAAATCTACAAAAAAGAACTGATCACTTGTTCTTTTTTGTTGGTTCCTAGGAGCGTCAATAAGGCAAGCATACTAGATTGTCAAACCAAGTCTTAGAGCATCTCCTAAGGCAGCATACTAGATTGTCAAAAAAGTCTTAGAGCATCTACAATGAATGAAAGATGTGGATTGCTGCATATGTTATATGAAAATAGATATTGTCTAAATTTATGTGGCATAAATGCATAATCAATTTAAAAATTATTCTCCAATGATAATGTGCACAAATATTATTTATAATTATCAATTAATTATATATTTTATTAATTATTTTTAATTTTTGAGGAAATTAGATTTTTATAGAAAATTTTACTTTTTTAAAAATTTGATAATGTCTGATAGATATTTTAGAAGTAGACACTTACATTGACAATGTCAATGCCACGTAAACTAAACATTCATTATAGACATTACCATTGAAGTGCATTTTTTTAAAACAAAATCTATATTTGTTTATGTGGCATGTTAATTTTAACAATTTACATTCTATTGAAAATGCTCTTACATGCCACATAAGCATAAATGCTCTATGAGCATATTTAATGGAATGCGGATTGTTAAAATTAACATGCCACATAAGCATATATATACATTATTTTGAAAAAATATTCTCCAATGGAAACGTTTTTAATGAATGTCGAGCTGATGTGGCATTGACATTATCAAGGTGAATGTCTATTTCTGAAAGCTCTGTCAGACATCGTTAAGTTTCCATAAAAGTAAAATTATCTTTAAGAATCTGATTTGCTCAAAAATTAAAAATACTTAATAAAATATATAATTAATTAATAACTATAAATAGTCTTTGTGCACATTATCATTGGAAAACAATTTTTAAATTCATTGTGCATTTATGCCACATAAATTTAGACAATGTCTATTTTTATGCCACATATACAGCAATTCACATTTTCCATTTATTACCTCCTGATTGGTCCCCTACTAATTAGTCGGAGCTGGCCTCTATTTAGTTCTTGGATTTTCCCTCTGTTTAATTAATTTCCTTTTTTGTTCAAAATATATATATATATAAATATAAAACCAAGAAGATAGAATTCATTATTAATTGTAGGCTTGTAGCATTAATCAGTCGGATAATATTCATATTGAACAGATGGAATTATTCAACAACAAAAAAAAAAACAAATAAAGAAGATGGAATTAATTTGGAGGATGACTAGCTGGAAACCTATTTACAATTTTTATTTTTTATTTTTGGTAAAGAAACCTATTTATAGTTTTTTTTTTTTAATGAAAAATGACTTATCCGTAATAAGGTTATAGATTCAAGAGTTATATAATAAGTATGTCAAATTCAGGTGTCTTTTCAATTTAGTAGCAGTCCACATTAGAGACTCATGTCACAAAAAACTCTATCTCCTTCATTTGGTAGCAGCAGAACTTTTATATTAACAGATATAAAAATTCAGCTACTGACATAAACAAACTTATTTATAGTAAGTCCTGTGAAGCTGCTTTTTCTGATCATCATAGTGGGAAAAACTTTTTAGCTAGTAGCCTCTACGCCACGTTGCTTTTTCTGTTTGCTCATCATTATATTAACATTTTTTTTTTGTTTTTTGATATTATATTAACAACTTTACTACGAGCATGATTCTATATTAATTACACAATATTGGTCGGTAGAATTTTTTTTTTCCCTTTCAATTTTGCATCATATTAGTCATGGTTGGGATATTACCGACAACCCACTGCAGATATAATGAACTAATTTTCTTTTTAAAGGGTTAGTTAATGCAAGAAGTAATATAAACTAAAAATATGAGTAATGTGCCTTTAATATTGAAAGGATAAGTTGGAAGGGAATCATGAGTTAATAAGCTTATTTTTCCGAATCAGTCTGCTTTCGTCCCGGGTCGCTCGATTGGAGAAAACTCCATCCTAATTAATGAAATCACTCATTCTATAAAAAGGAAAAAATGGGGTAATGGTCTCGGAGGAATTAAAATAGATATGAGCCTTGCTTTTGACCGTGTGGAATAGAAGGTTCTTAGCAAAATTTTACAGCAGTTTGGTTTCTCTTGTAGAGTGGTCTCTCTTATCATGAACTATATGGATATGGAGTTGATGGATCTGCTCTTGAACAACAGCGTTTTTGGCGGGTTTAAAGTCGAAAGGGGCATTAGGCAGGTTGACCTCCTGTCTTCTTTTCTCTTCATTCTTTTCTCCGAGCTTCTTTCTAGAATGTTGTTCAAATTGGAGGCCGAATGAATGTTTCAAGGCAATTAAGTTAGGAAGAATTGGCCGCTCAATCTCTCACTTCTTTTTTGCTGACGATATCATGATTTTTTGCTGTGCTAACAAGAACAATATTTTTGCTATTCAAAAGTGTTTGGATCAATATTGTAAATGGACCGGTCAAGCCATTAATATTGCCAAGTCTGGAGTTTTTTTTTTTTTCTAAAAACACTAGGGGGGCAATAAAAGCTGAAGTAAAGTTCATCCTCAATATGAAGGAGGTTGCCAAGGATTCCAAATACTTAGGGAATTCGATTCATGTGGGGAATAACAAGGTTAAGGCCTTCAATGACTTGAAATTCCGTATTGAGACCAAATTGCAAAGGTGGAATGCCATTTTTCTCTCACAAGTTGGAAGGTGCACTTTGATAAAATATGTTGTTTGTGCAATGCTGGCCTACTCAATGGCTTGCTGCAAACTTCCTTTGGCTTGGTACAAATTTGTTGACAAAATGGCTAAGAGGTTTTTATGGGTTGGGAAAGACAAGGAATGTAGGTTTTAGTCTCCTCTTGCTTGGAAAAAAGTGTGTTCATCAAAATTTTGCAGTGGTTTGGGAATGAGACGGTTAAAAGACATTAACATTGCCCTTTTGTGTAAGCTTGGGTGGGCCTTGGCTGCTAAGGATAAGAAGATGTGGTCTAAAGCTATGAAGGAAAAATATTTTCCGAACTCCAACTTTTTCAAATGCAAGAAAAAGGCTTTAGACAATTGACATTGGAAAAGAATTTTGAGCACCAAGCCCATAATCAAGAAAGGTCTTCTATGAAGGGTTGGTAAAGGGGACTCAATTGATTACTAGGAGGACCCTTGGATCTCCCTTAATCCCTTTTTCCTCCCTACACCACAATCCCAGAATAGCCTTCAAAATTGTGGTATGGTTAACTCTCTTTTCATTGCTGCAGGTACTTGGAAGGATGACCTTCTGAAAGAGCTCTTCGATGATATTTCGGTTCAAAACATCAAAAAAAAATTCTGGTTTGGAGGTGCTTCCAAGGATTCGGCTGTGTGGCTCCCCAATAATTCTGGAAAGTTCTCAGTCAAATCTGTCTCATGCATTATCAATCCTAGCACTGAGAACTCTAATAGCTGGTGGAAATTCCTTTGGTCTAGCAAGATTCATGAGTGGCTAAAATTCTTCATGTGGAAATTATCAAATAAGTGCATTCCAACTCTTGCTTGGTTAAAGAATCGCAAGGTAATCTCTCTTCTTGCCTTCTGTCCTCATGGTTGTGATGAGGAAGAATCTGTTTTGCATTTGTTTTTTCATTGTCATGAGGCCAAGGCATTGTGGTTTGCTTCGAAGTGGTGTATCCGGTGGGAGGGGCTCGGTTTCACTATTATCTCGGAGTTTCTTAATTGCTTGATCAATCCGGGGAGTCTCCTGTCTATGCATAAAGAGGACTATGGATCCTTCTTTCTGTTTAGTTCTCTCACCCTTAATCCCTTATGGAGGATTCGCAATAAGCTTGTGTTTGAAAGGCTGCCCTTTATTTTTTAGGATTGATTTAGGAGTTTAAATAGCAGATTTGTGGAGTTCGCTATGATTTTGGATGATTCCTTGTCACTTAGACCTCAGATGTCTACTCCTCATGGGGTTAGTGGATGGACAAAACCTCCGGAGGGTACCATCAAAATCAATACCGATGTGGCTGTCCAAAATGGAAAGGCTTCTGCAGCAGTGGTTTCTAGGAATTAGCTTGGTGTTGTGTGTGGTGTCTATATTTTCAAAAAGAATATTGAGTTGCCGGTTGCTGCTGAAGCTTTTGCCTTGTTGATGGCTGCCAAGGTGGCCAAAAGTGAAGGTTGGTCCAGCATTTCCTTTGAAAGTGATGCAAAGCTGGTCATTGACAACATAAACTTTCCTACAAAGGCTCCCGTTCACTGGTCCATCAAGAACTTTATTGATAATATTCATGATGTTTGTTTAGGTTTATTTCCTTCTTTTATTTGGACTCCAGTGTTAATAATTCTGTTGCACATAATATTTTGAACATTTTGGATATTGAGTGCAGCCTTGCTGCTGCCTCCTTATCCTTGCCTTGTTTTGGGGCTTTTTTAGTTAATATAACATCCCTTTTAGCAAAAAAAGAAAAAAAAGAAAAGAGTAAGTTGTCGATGACCGTGACTTTACGAGGCCTTTAACGCTTGATTTTGTGGCCAGCTAATGGTTAGAAATATGAGAGAAAATGTTTCTCTGCCATTGATAAAGTGCCATGGAGATGGTACAGAAAACTAGCACGTAGGCTGTGTTAGGAACTTTGAATGGCAATGTAAGCACGAGATGAAGTTTGCATCAAACATCAAGCCCAGAGAGATGGAATCACCTCTAGAATTTTAACAATCATTGCTATTCATATTCTCAAGAAAATATGTCGAACTTGGCATATACAAGAACTCTTAACAGAATAATTTGTTACAACAGAGAGCGCAACATTGCACCAAAGAAAAACCAAGAAATTACAACCTTCCTCTTATTATTCTCAGCTCTCGGATAGAAGCAATATAGTATTTACATCTCAACGATTACATCATAAAACTTCTCCGACTCCAATGCATTATTGAGGATTTGGAGGTCGACCGTTAGCAGCAGAAACTCGGGAACCCCATTCTAGTAGCTCTTTGCTGGTGTCATCCTTGTGCACAAAAACTTCAATAAAGCAGAGTGAATCCTTTTGTTCTCCTGTGGCTGTTGTGATGGCTTCGGTCAGTTCATCCTCTGTTCGTACCTTGGCAGTCCAGCATTTGCCTTCACCATTGTGGATGGCATCAACGAGACCAGTGTAGTCCCAGTTTTTTATCACATTGTATGGTCCATCATGAATCTCCACTTCTATTGTATAGCCTCCATTGTTGATGAGAAATATAATGCTCCTCTGTCCACATCGGATCATTGTTGAAATATCCTGAGCAGTTACCTGAAAGAGAGATCATTTAGTTCTAGATCTCCATACCTCAAATAAGAAAAAAGTCACAGTAAGTTTTACATTACATGAAATCTTACTACTTTCACATGCATAACTAAACATTAAATTAGGGCGAGTTATAATAGTGATCAGGGTCTTGATAGTTCTCATTCAGTCATATTAGCATGTTTCTTGGCCATGGTTTATCAAACAACACTAATATGGCCGATGTATCTGCTTTCCTTACTTACACTGATGCACATCATATAACATCTGGAAGGACAAAATTAATAGTTCCAAAAGACAAAGCAGATGCAAGTCTCAACGTAACCAGTGTTCACAAAAACTCCTACTTATTAGCCTTACTTCTATAGATTAGTATTCAAGCTACTAACTTGGCACTACTGACCTGGAAACTTCCATCACCAATGCAAGCAATAACACGTTTATCTTTGGCAGCCTGAGCATATCCAAGAGTGGCACCTACTGACCAACCAATTGATCCATATTGCATCTGGAATTCGTACCTGAACAACCATAACACCTCATAAAAAAATTGCAGCTTACTACTAAAGAAACGTAAATATCATATTGAAGATATAAATAACTATGTTCTCTAATAAAAATTTCTTACCCACAACTCTCGGGAAGTCGGAGCTTTTGACAATTAAACCACGAGTCTCCTGTTTCAGCAATAACTGCAGAATCTCTACTGAGTAATTCCTGTTTACAAGTCCAATTAAGGATTAACAAATAAGAACAACGAGAAAAGAAGACAGAGAGTATGAACAAGTAAACGTGTACAGTCATGAAAGGAAACAAGAGTCGTTGCATCTTTAAACAAGGAATGTCCAATAGAAATACAGATTAATAGGGTGTAGCTAAGGCCCTGTGATCATGTTATCTTTCTTTGCCCACAAGAAAGCAAAAGAGAAAGGCTTGTTTCTTTCTAAGACAACTAGGGAAATGATTTTAGAAAAACATCTCATAGGATACGTCAAGAATTGCTACTCAATGCAGTAAATAAAAATAAGTTATGATTTAAAACCAAGAATCACAGCCTACTAATTATAATTTACCTGAATGTGCTTAAAAAGAACATTGACCCTTAAAGGTTCATCTTTCCCGTGCCTTAAAGGGAGGCCAGGGGGGACAAAGATTCGACGATAATTCTCAAGGGCGGTGCTGTTCCTCTTGAGCTTCTTGGCCAATGCACTTAGGAAGTCAGACATGAAAACCCATCCGAATGATGGACCATTTCCAATGGTCACACGATTGGGCTGTACGATGATTGATTTTTCCTTGCTGATCAGCAAGGAATATCCAACAGAGCTGTAATCATTGAAGATGGGGCCAGCAAAAATATAGGCATCTGAAGACTCAACTATCTCTCCACAAAAGCTGGTACTGACAGCACCCCAAAACGTCCCAATGAAGTGTGGATGGTGCTCTGGCACCAGACCCTTACCTGAGGGCATAACAGCAAAAGGATATCCACTAGCATCTACAAGCTCTACAAAGGCCTGTTCAGCCTTAGCCACTCTTAGCTTTGGCCCGCCCACAATGACAGGCTTCACAGCTTTGTTTAGGAAATTAGCAGCCGCTTCAACTGCTGCTTCCAATCCTAATTGATTGCTCATCCTGCAGATAAAGCAAAGGGTGGCAAAGTCAATGCCCAGGTAGTATGGCAAAAGGAGTAAATGATTATCAAATAAGGAAAAAAAAATGCAAATAAAAGTCGAAGATAAGAGTTACTTGTCATTTTTTCTTAAAGAACATACAATGAGAGAAATAAAAACTAAAAAGCAAAATTAGTTTCCGTTATGGCACCTAATGGTAATTTATATAGGGCGGTGAAAAATTCAAAGCCAGAATGTAAAACTCCTGACTTCCTAATTGTCATAAAATTTGGGTCAACAACAGGAGGTTACAGCGAGCAATAGCATATCAACTATAAACAGCTGGAATGGCCAATTTTCATGAAATCCATTTTGGACAAAGAACATCAAATCATAGATTTGTTGCATAAAAATGAACAGAAATCCCACTATCGCGTGTTCATACACGAGTAACTGTCACCTTACAACAGAAAAGTTTGTAGCTAGTACCAAATACAAATTTTAGAAAATGCACGTAATTAAAACCCATTTGTATAAAAGTTATATTGAAAGTATAAACATATGTGCCTCATAGGGAAGATAAGAGCCATACTTGGGAGTAAGAAAGAAGGGGACAGGGTCCCTAGCAAAAGTAGGATGAGGAATTCCAGGAAGATTGCAGCTTATGCTGATATAAGCAGGTTTGCTTTCTTTCAATGCAGTAGAAATTGCAGTGTCGATCAGCTCGTGTGCGCCATCCAAATTATTCACCACTGTCTGTCACGCCACAAACATCAACCACTTAAACGAAGCCAAAAAGCATATTGTTTGTTATTTATTTTCCTATTTCGACTTATGAAATTAGAACAACAAAAAGTCATTCATGGTCCCAAAATCCCAGAATTTCTTCTTTGTTTAGTGAAAACTCGAGCATCTATGTTTTCTTACAGAAACAGATTTACTGAGACTCCGACATGGAAACGAAAAAGGAACCCATTCCTTACCTGAGTACAGGTGACAGCTTGAAAGCACTGGAGCTCCTGACTAAAATCGGGCAACCCGATTGTGTGGTGGAGGATCCGGTTCGTCCCGTAATCATTGGAATTGGGACCGCCGACTATACAAATCACCGGCAAATTCTCACTGTACGCGCCGGCAATAGCATTGATCACGCTCAGTCCACCAACCGTGAACGTAACCGCACAGGCGCCAACTCCTCGAGACCTAGCATAGCCATCGGCGGCGTACCCGGCGTTGAGCTCGTTGCAACAGCCGACCAAGTTGAGCTCTGGCTCAGCGATCAGGTGGTCCAAGAGAGTCAAGTTGAAGTCGCCGGGGACGGAGAAGACGTCCTTGACGCCGATCTCCACAAGCCGCCGAGCCAGATGACGACCCAGCGTGCCAGAGAAGGCGGCTGGACGGACCGGCAGGGGAGTGGAGCTTGGGAGAGCCGTGGAGCCGATTTGAGTCGCTGCATCCATTTTCAATCAAAGCGCACAAACTTTCGAGTCAATGGTGTGTGATTACGAGTGTTGGGTCTCGTGGCCTTTAAATTGGTTTTGGAAACAGAGAGGTTTTTCTGAAACCTGTGGGTAGAGAGTGCCAGTAGAAAAAAGGACCGGAGAGAGAGAGAGTGGCGAAGAAATGTCGTTGGTGCGAGAAGAATATTGAGAAACTACAGGCCAATTTTAAATTCGGCACTCTTTCGAGGAAACGTCTGCAGTGAAACCCAAAATACGCGGTAATATTACTAAAAAAATATGCTGAGAGGTTTTTCTACGGTGAAACTCCGGTGCTTATCTTTGGTTTTGGAGGTCCAAAAGTTTGATTATAATAATCAAAGTCGGTGGCTAAAAAAGGGGTTTAATAAATCATTAGAATAATAGTATAGTAGAATGTTTAATATATTATGGGTAGTAAAGTGAATAACCATATTCGTAATTGCAAGTCTCGATCTTATAGTCTTGTGGTCAAGGGATGAATTATATCTTCAACATCACATGTTCAAAAAAAAAAAAGACGAAAAAAAAAAATATTCGCAATTGCAAAACCACTGCTCATTCCCTGGTTTTCCTTCCATTTAACATTCCTGTGCAATTCATCAAAAAAAATATATATATTCGCAATTGCAAAACCACTGCTCATTCCCTGGTTTTCCTTCCATTTAACATTCCTCTTTTTTTTTTTTTTTTTTTTTTTTGGTTTGCCACCTAATTAATTTTTTGTCTTTTGAATTTTACTTAGTTTATTGTGCTACATATTTAACATTTATATTCAGTGAACTTAACAAAAATTTAGTGCCAGTTTCTCTGTTAATTAAATTTATTTATTAAATTTAAAAAGTATAAATATTAAATATAAAGTATAAAATTAAATATAAAAATTCGCACAAAGTTTAAGAAACAACAATATCAAAAACTTAAAATATATTTATTTGGATTTAATTGTACTTTAATATTCTATTTAAAATGTTACGGCCGGTTAAGATTTTTAGTTTTAAAATTTATCATCGCATTGATCTTTTTATTTTTATTTGGACATCGATCTAATTATTACCTTATTTTTAATCAGTTAATAAAAAAGTATACACAAGATACTCACATAACTTAGTAAAATGTAAAACATCCAATTCGTTTTGTAAAGATGATAACTCATATTTTATAATTGTATTAGGTGTTAAAACCATAACTAATAGATTTCTAGAAGTAATGATTTATAGTTAAACAAAAGCATGTGTACCGCACGGTTCAAAAAATTTATTCATTGTTTGATAATGAATGGTTTGTCCTACAAAATCATCCGTATACAATTGTATATAAAAGTTTTTTTTCCCGATTGTTCACTTTTCATTGTTTTATGACCTGTTGCCTCAACACCTCGAGGGATCATCATAGAACATAATATATAGAAATCTATCTTACTATTTAAATATAATTGTATGGGAAAGCGGTATCGGTAGGTGTCATGCACAATATTTACCAAAAGAAAAGGTGTCATGCACAATAGTTTTGGGACACATGAGACTAATTTAGATTAGTAGGCGAAACCGCGTGGCCAAAAACAGATTGTAGTGAGATTTTTTTGGGTTCTTGTTGAATCTCATATGGAGCACATCTAGGAAAGGTGAATTTATATTTTATTATTCAGACAGAATTGAAGAAAAATTAATGTCCTGAACTACAGATGATGTGTCTTGACTGTCTGATGACTATTTTTAAATATGTGTCTTAAATTCCATTCTTGGAATATTATAATTTAATTATAATTATGGAGAAAAGCTTTTGGGTACTACTCCCAACAATTTCTTAAGGTTGAAATATTGTGTATTTTTGGAGGCAGATATATAGGAAGATTGCAAACTGTTGTGGAGAAATGCAAGCCCCAAAATATGGGAAAGTTTTCATTGTTAAGACTAGGGAGTCAAGAGACACGGCAAAGGGTGACCTACATGCATATAATGCATTATTGGTCCATTGAGGTGGCTTCAAAATACCAATATGGATTGCTCAACTGTAAAAGAATTTGGGATTGCCAAACTTCCTTGCATATTATAATATTAAACTGTATTTTGTGTATTTTGTGTTTTCCAAATTTAATTTCCTAAATTTTTATAATTTCGCTAAATCATTATTCAAATCAGTTTTATTATATTATTTTGAGAGTTAGAGAATTTTAACGTTCAAAACAAAATATTATAAAAATAATTTTGAACAAAAATAGGTAAGTTAGCCTCTTGAAATTACCTTTTGGAAATGCTTTCTAAATTTTCCTAAATCTTAATAATTTCCCTAGTTAAAATCAACTTTTAATAAAATAAAAAAAATTAGGTATGAGATAAATATCTTTACTACCAAATATCAATATTGAAATGTGGCTGAAAGTATGAATAACATAAATATGAATACAATACAAATAATAAATTCAATTAAAAAAATTATATAATACTCTAAATCTAATATACGAGACCAAAACATGGGGCTTTATTGGGCCCATAGCAGGTCTTACTTGGGCCTCATGCCTCAGTGACGATTTTTTTAGTTTTAATTTTTTTTTATGTCAACGATTGTCTTATTTAAAGATGATACAAGTCTTATTCTCCAATATTTTTTTTTTTAAATTCTGATAATAATATTTATAGGAATTATTTTATATTTGCCTTCAAAATTTATTTATTTGGGATTTCATCTTAACAATTTTTCGTCATTAGTGTTACTATGCCGTAATTCAGCATATCTTGACTAATGAAACCTACTTTTGAAAACTAACAAATTTTCCGAAGGTTGTTCAAATGAAAAATCACCATCGAAACGAAAAAAAAAGCCAACATTCATTATTGTTATTTTTCTTCCGAGTCCAGACAAAATCCTTCGGTAAGAAGAAAAACAAGTCATTTAACAAAAAAAAAATAAAAGAAGAAGAAGAAGAAGAAGAAAAACAAGTCCATTAATTAACACAACAAATATAATACAAAAGAAGATGACCAAAAAAACCAAATATACAAAGAGATAAAAAATAGTTGAAAAAACAAATTCAGTGATTGATGAATAATGAGAAAATCAAAGACAAATCAGGATGGAATTGAAATCAAACATGAGAACCACAGCCCGGAAAGGGATTCAGTGAATGGGAGAGAGAGTAAAATCTATGAGTAGTTAACAAGGGATCTTTGATGTAAACCACTTCATGACCGCAAAAGGAGCTCTGATCAACGCCAGTGCAAATTCAACTATGATGGTCACGCACAAGCAACATGGGCATATGCAACTCAGCAATATCCTGCATATATATCCATATATCACATATACATATATATATATAATTAAAAAAACTAAACCCAACTGTCAAAAAAAAGAAAAAAAAGAAAGAAAAAGAAACTAAACCCAGAAATTTTAGAGGAAAAACATGAAGAGGGACTAACCCAACGATCCAAATAACAATACCAACAAGGGAGAGGAGGAGGGAGACGAAGGCAAAGGGAAGGCCTAGTAGAAACCCCAAAGGCCTGCATTGACAATCCTCGCCGCAGCAGCACATAATTTCTATTTCTTACTTGTTTTTGCTTCTTTCTCCTTTCTTAATTTGGGTTTTGCACGAGTAGTCGAGAAGAGGTTATATAATTTAAATTACGACATCAAGTTTGACGGAGAACCCAAAATATGTTATAATAATAAAGACTAATAGAAGCGTGTCTATCTACCAGTGCCTGCCGTCTACCAAAGCCGAAAGCCAAAGCCAATTTTATAAGAAACTGATTAATATCCAGTAACTGAACCCCACGTCACCTTACCACTCTTCCATCACCTCTAATATATAAGCCCATGATATGTTCATTTTGAGTGGAGCAAATTTTCGGCCCACATGACTATGTTTGAGGAGTTTGATACTTTTTAAATATCTGTTTTTTCTTTTTTTTTACGATCTGATTTTTAGTACATATAAAAGTGGGTTGTGCCGTCTTTATTGGTCCCATGTGCATGAGTAGTAAGTCAACCGACATTGTTCTTAGCAAGCAAACAACCCACACAATATAAGTATAGGGCAAGCACAAAACAAATAACCAAGAAAGTAACAAAGAATAAAAGGAAAACGGACAAACCAACACGAGATCAAAGGGACTAAATAAAATGCATTGGTTGTATTAATATCTCAATAGGAAGAGTTTGCAAAAAGTTACAAGCATGCAAGAAAAGCTCTCACCTATATTGGTGGTTTAGCCCAACAACTCCATGTTTAGCCACCTCCTTAATTTAACAATTATCATTATGGAAAATGAACATATGATAAGGATTGAAAATTTTCGCTGAAATTTTATTTTTTGAGAGATACAGATATTAATTTTATGTTCTAAAAAACATGTGTGAAATTTTTATAATTTCAGTCAAAATTTTCAAAATTTCTACCAAATTTTTGCAATATTTCTATATCAATTGCTTAATAGTTTGGTTAAAATTTTAAAAATATAGATTTTAAATTTTAAAAATATTATATATTTTTATAAATATATTAGAGCATTTTTTTAAATTATAATTATTTATTGATGACATATTTAACTAATGTTGTATAATTAGGCGAATTATAATTTGAAAGCAAAATTGAAACAACTAGAAAAGAAATGTAAACAATTATTACAATTTTAAAATAAAAAAATAGTTATAGTTTAAAAAACAATTATGTTGGCACATATTTTCAACAAGTTAAAAAAATTATTTGATTAAAAGTTTAGAACTTCTAGTGTTTCAGCCCCCTCCAAAAGTACAGGTTTAGAATTTTAAACTATTAATAGCGACTCTGACTCAAGTGGCGATATTAATAAATGCTCTGGTGAAGTTAGAAGTGGTTAAGAAATAGAGTCACCAATTCAACAGAGATTGAATACATTCACTCGTGAGGAATATTACACTCATGCAACATAAGATGAGAATCATGGAAGTAAAGAAGGTGGACCAGAAATTGGTGCTGTAGGAAAATATTATACACGCAGAGAAAATGGTACAATGAAAATATCACAACAAGAAAATAAATATTTTTCTATAAATTTTGGATTAATGAGGATTGAAGGTGAATATAACATTTATTTAATGGATAGTTATGAAATATCATCAAGTAATAACTCATGGATAAATTCTCAAATTCAACCATCAGGGGTTAGCAGTTATGAACAAAGTCAATTAACGTCTTATCCATATCATGACTATCAACAAAGACAATCACATGAAATATTATATCCATATGATTGACATATTAACAATTACATACAAAATTATCAAATAGATGTACATTTTAATCAATATTTCTTTTAATACACAACTACCAAAAAATTATATATAGTATTGACTCATATTTAAAAAATTATGTATTTGTATTATTATTCTTATTAATGAATAATTCATTACTTAATTGATAATATTTTTGTTATTGTCAACGAGTGCTATAAGTCTCTTAATTATGATAAATATGATTTTCATTCAATATTTTTTCTCAATTTTTATAGTGAAATTGATAAAGTATTTAATAAATAAGCATATTCTGAAGTTTCATTAAAAAAATTTATATTTTTCTATAAATTTCTGTCATTTCTTTTGTATTTTTATCAATATCGATATTTTGTCGATATTTCCATCGATATTTTTATATTTTTTACTTTTGATATTTCTATCGAACAAATAAGCGACCATGAACTTATTTAATGATCTAGATGAACTTAATTTGAAAGTTACAAACAAAAATAACAAAGTACAAAAATACATGCAAACTACATGGGTTGCGACATCCTCCTCCACTTAATTTGTTGGCATCCTGATGACTTGATAATTTCAAACGTTTCGATCATCTGCTTATAGGATGTTAAATCTTATGCTTTTTTCCAGCTGGTTTCCTCGTCTCCTAAGCTATTCCACTTGACTATGTACTTCTTGACGTAGAGTTAAAGTAGAATTGGGCTGTGTCAAGAAGTTGAATCCAATTTTTTTGATTGGCGCAGGTTTTCCTTCAACATGCCATTGAATCTTTATGTCCATCCATCAATTTGTGGATGATAATTTGAAAAAATATTCAGCTGACCTAATAAGGTTGAAAAGTTCTGACCAAAAAGTCCGTGTGTCTTGCATCCCAATAACTCACAATATGTTAAAGCACCCCCATTACTTCACTACGAAATAAAGGCGTGCCTTCGAATAAAAGAGGTAAGATCCCCATCTTCAGCTAATAAAATTAAAGGTGTGCCTTCTAATCATAGTTAAAAAACAATAAAACATGGTCTTCGCCCCTACAAAAAAAAAAAAATGTTAAAAAATATGGTCCTGTTTATATTCCCTTTTTATTTTAGTATTAAAGTATGGAAGTAAGAATAACATCAGAGAAGAAAAGGAAAAAAAAAAAAAATAGAAGTACAACTTGAAAGTCTTTAAAAATTAAGAAGACTAACCTGTCACAAAAGATACATGAATGATTACATATAATAATGGAAAGAAATCAATCTTCCAACCACATATGTCAGTATGTTAATTTTTAACCACAATCAGTACCAAACCAACTGCAGCCAGTATCTTTAGATATCCCTCTTGCCTTCATTTTCTCCCTAAGTTCACTTACACTGTTCCATTTCCCAGCAGCTGCCAAAGTATTGGATAGAGCAACATACGCTCCTGGCCGACTATCAGGATTCAACTTAAAAAGTTCATTGGCAGCTATACTTGCCATCTCTACATCGCCATGTAGCGTACATGAACTAAGAAGAGCCGCCCAAACATCAGAATTGGGCTTCTCAGGCATAGCCATTACGAGCTCCCATGCTCGTTTCAAACTCCCAGCACGACCCAAGAGATCAACCATGCAAGCATAATGCTCCATTTTTGGTTTTAGCGAGTAATCCCTCTCCATGCTTTCAAAGATTTTTACACCCTTATCAACCAGCCCAGCATGTCCACAAGCTGAAATAGCACTTAAGAATGTCACGGAATTGGGTTCAACATGGCATTCTTTTTGCATTAGAGTAAAGAGCTCCAATGCTTCATTGGGATATCCATTTTTTCCATAGCCATCAATCATTGAAGTCCATGTAAACACATTCCTTTTAGGCATGTGATCGAAAACTCGACACGCATCTTCAATTCTTCCACATTTTGAGTACAAGTCTATAAGAGCACTTCCCATCTTTATGTCTGTGGAGAATTCAGTTTTCATGAGTTGACTTTGAATTTGTTGAGCAAGTTCTAACGATGTCAACAATGAACAAGCCCCGATAACACTGGCAAATGTAGAAATATTAGGCCGAAAATTCAAACGTTGCATATCAATGTAAATGTCAATTGATTTTCTTGCAGATTCAATCCTTTTGCTGTAACCTTCTATCATTGCATTAAATACCACAATATCCTTTTCAAGTGTTTTCCTAAATATCTCTTCCGCATCTATCAAAGAATCTTGATTCATGTACCCTGAAATCATTGAGGTAGAGCATACAACGTTGTCTTTCAACATCATGTCAAACAAAGTCCTAGCACAACCAACTTTCCCATTCTTGACATAAGAGTCTACAAGGGCCGTGTAAAGAACATCATCCGCCGCAACATCTGATTTTATAATCTGGGCATGTACCACTCTTCCTAAACTAGATGGTAATGGAACATTACTAGCACAACGAGATGCTTTTAATATCATCGAAAAGGTAAACCCATCAGGCTTTTCAGCAGAAAAAACTAGTCTACGAACCAAGCTAAATGATTCTTCTACTAGCCCTTGCTTAAGGTACCCACCAATAATATAATTATAAGCGGAGAGCGTTTGCTGTGGCAATTCATCGAACACCTGACGTGCATATCTCAAAGAACCACATTTCAAGTGTAGTATTAGGAGCTTGATGGAGATATTGGTATTGGTTTTAAACCCAGATTTAAGAACATGGGTATGGATCTTCTGGCCACGGGAAGGGTTATCTGAATCGATGTAGTGCTGCAGGACAGTTGACAGAGCAGCAGCAGTTGGGTGAGCAAAATAGGCCAATGTTGGGGGGGAAGTATTATTTGCTGTGACCGGGAGTAAATACTTTTTGGGTGATGAGAACGCAGATGATTTGATTGCTAGTAGTCTTCCATTCTTCATTTTCACCCATTTGGTCAGTTCTCTTCTAGTTGTTTATTCAGTCTCTAGGTGGTGCTGGTAGCCAAACTGAGACGCAAACTGGTAAATAGCAAAGTTTCATGGGCATGATATGAAGGTCTCAAGCCCAATAGGTGGCTGTAGATAGAATTTGTTTGGGTTGGAGCTGGATCAATGAAATCATCTCTCATTTGAGAAAAAGCCCAAATTCACGTTAGGCTCAAAAGATTGCTAGACTAATATATAACCCTTTTTTTTTTCTATTTCTTTTTCTTTTTTTCTTCTTATATATATATATATATATATATTTCGATGAGTTAGAATAACCTTTAAGGAAGTAAAAGGACAGATTATGGAGAATGGCATGAGCAAAACCAATATGATTAATTTAAAACAATTACATGGAAAATATTATGGTCTTTCTTACTTAAACTTCAATGATTCTAGCTTTAATGCCATTGGTGGAGCAACGTTTCCCAAACCCCACTCCACTTGCCAAAATGAACAACGCATGGGAACCTTTTTGGCATTGTGGGGATATCAGAAAACAACTTCCATTTGATTCTACAGCCTTCACAATCCCATTTGAATGGGAATTAGTGGATTTCCATCTCTCTTTTTACTTTTTCTCCTTAATCAAGTGGTCACCACATTTGTGAAAATGTCCATGTCACAAAGATGCATAATAAGACACAGAATCATCAACAGAGAGAGTATTTGCATAATTTGCATTTTGTAAGTTGAACTTTAAGAAGAGTTTTATCATTTTATTTTATGCCAAGTGGGGATTGTGGGCTCTCTATCATTGAGACCCAACAATTTGTTACCTAAATTCAATATATAAGAAATCCACAAATCCTCATTTGCAATATTATACTTGTGAAAGAAACAAAGTTGTCATCGATCAACTATTTGATTAAGAAATTAAGTCCCTACTGACTCCCAATAGTGCCATACATATTCATATCAAACAATTTATCAGTGGGTTCTTGTTTTTTTTTGCTGAATTATCAGTGGGTTCTTAATTGTGAAGAGTTTCTACTTTGACTTATATATACCGAACATCATAATTAAAATAATTTTTTTTTGGATTTCCTTTTAATATTTTACTTGGATATTAATTAATTTGTTATTTTTTTAGAGGGAGCAAGTTATGATTGGTTGGCTTATATATTTCATATAGTCTACCGGCCAGTTTGATCTTTTTCTTTTTCATTTTCTCAAGCGTTAAAACGAATTGAAAAAAAGAAAAAAAAAGAAAAAAATATTACTTTGATTGACATTTTCTTCTTTCTTTTTCGTTTTTTTCTTTTTAGATAATCATAACAAAGGTGAGCAGATTTCTAAGCAACTCTAATCATCAAATTTATTCACCTTTTGTCGATATCAACTAAACTATTAAACTTTTCACCAAAAAAAAACTAAATTAACTACTAAACTGAATTGGTTTTGCATGGGTTACTGGGCATAGATCATATATAGTAGATTCAGTCAAAGGAGGAGTATGCAGAAGGATAGACCATTTTTTTTTAATATATTATTAATACTTTTATATAAGTGCTTATGAGCTTAATTAGAACAAACTTTTTATATATAATCGCTGTATGTGTAAAATGAGACAAACAAATCACACAATTATTTTTAATAATTTTTTTATGGAGCCCGCATGCTTTAGTTTGACGGTGTATAAAGAACATATATTTGTTTTGCATGTTACATATGGTTCAAAGCATGGCTAATGTTTTTTTATTTTTTAAATGGCTATGGAACCTGGATGCATTGAATTTTTTTTCTTTTATTTTGGTAAATATAAAGAAGAACAGTATTTTTGGAATCATTAAATTTAAATGTACCATGAGGCCATTAATTTTTGTTTTTTCTTTGGTAATAAGCTGAGAGGCCATTACACACGATCATGAATAAGTGTTCATCATGCAAATATATATAGATGATCTCATCGAGTGAATTTCATATACAATTGTAAAAGTAATGTTTACTTCGTTTTTCACATACATATAGCCAGAATTAATTATTTACCAAAATTATGTGGTGTGTGTGTATATATATATATGTTCTCTCTCGTAGTATGTAAGTTAATTTGCCTTGTTAGTTCTTTGTGCTCTGGATTTTTAGCAGGCTTAGCATTTTTTTAGACAGTTTAGCTTTTTAAGTATGAATATATTAATACTGTAAATTTTTTTTTTAATTCGACAGCTGTTAATTTTGCTTCAGTTTTTTTTTTCAAAGTCATTTTCATCTTTTTTTCTCTCCACTTATTTCTTTACAAACTTTTTTTGTCTTTTTTTTTTTTTTTGATAGAAACAAACTTTTTTTGTCTAGTACAGAATCACAGCAATAATTTTTTAAAATCAAACAATCTCTGCAATGGATGTGAAAGAATTTGCAATGGTTCACAAGAAAGAATAAAGAAATAAAAAAAAAATAACAAAAATAACTTGTAAGGACAAATATACTTTTTCAAAATTTACTGTTAATGAATAAAAAATCAAAAAAGTATACAATACTTATGTAATTATAGTTAAGAGACTAAACAGTTAAAAAATAAAAATTAAATCAGTTAAAACTCTAAACATAAAAATTATCTGTGCAAATCAGCCTAATATTTATACAGAGAGTACAAAGACTAGAAACAGATTCTGTTATACATAAAGCAGGATAGACTGAAAGTACATGGGATTGCTCTCTGTACATTATCCACAATGGAGTACTTGGAAAAATGGAAGAACAACGAATAGATAGCTTGTCCATGTATTCCCGGAAAAAGTTAAAAAATATAAAAATAAATAAATGAACAAGTGCCTATACATCTATAATTAGATCTAAACCTACATGTACAATGTACATATACATGCTAGGCTATGTTATGATGAGGCTACATAGTTAAATAAAAGAATTGGACATGCCAACAGACAACGCTACTCAAAACTGTTTCTGCCAGCATGTAGTTTTGTTTTGCTGACCATCCACCTCTTTAATTATACTAATAGGCATAGCCTTTTTGGTTTGTTTTTTAGGTTGAATATAGCCTTTTTGGTTCGTTGTATGTATCCCTTGAATATCTAATCCATTCACCAAAAAGTCCATTCACAGCCAGTACTAATCTATTCATAGCTAGACTCATCTAGCTGTGCGATCGGAGCTATGTGTAGAGATAATATAGAGAATTTAATATAAACAAATATATATATATATATATATATATATTTGTTTATATTAAATTCTCTATATTATCTCTACACATAGCTCCGATCGCACAGCTAGATGAGTCTAGCTATGAATAGATTAGTACTGNTGGTAAAATGCCTATGCAAATTAAGTGTCCAGAAAAAAATTGGTTATAGTTAAAAGTTAACAAATTTGAGAAAAGAAGGAATTAAGTATGAGAGTTTAGACACCTGGTGCCAGTTGTCGCAGTGAAAGAAGGGTTGCACGAATAAAGGACTATGCCAGGCAGCAGGGGTAAAAAAACTCTGAAATTTTCGTCTTTCATTTTCATTTTTTAATTTGGCTTAACAAAATCTTCAAGTATGTTAGAAGATAAACAATTAAGTGAACAAAATCCAATAAAACCCCTCGTATATCTAACCCTATATTTTTTTCCTTTATCCTAGTGCTTTTGCCTGTCTTTAATAGTTCACCGTTAGCTCTCAAATCCACGCATCTTGGATCCGATCTTTGTTTGATGTTTTAGTCTGAAACTCAAACCAAGATAGTCCAGAGAAAATAAGCAAGGCAGGTATATTTTGTCGTGTTTCTATGATGTTGTTTGGACCATATATATTTAACTTAGTCAGATACTATGGTTGAATAGTCTTGTCCCACATTGTTTAGAGATGAAAATGCAATAGAAATGACAAAGTATAAATGTTTGGTTTAGAAAAATAAATTTGGCATCAGTCCCACATCGGAAGTGCAAGGAATTTTTGAGCCACGTTATCTTATATAAATAGAGGCTTCACCAAACTTTGAAAGAGACTTGCGCATCCACACATGTACACCAGAAACATAGACTACTTATTTATTCTAGTTAGAATTTACTTCGAGTAGTCAAGTGTTTTAGTTGATCTTAAAGGCATTTGTAACCCTTTAATTATTTTGTTCTCAATAATTAATATAATCGTTTGATTTAAGTATGATATTAATTGGATTTCGAAGTGGCACGCTCGCACACTTGAGACAACTGATTGTTGTGATTTTATCCCAATAGATGTGTTATTTTGATCATTGCTTGGCATTTTTTTTTTGTAAATGAAAAAGACCTACCCGTAGCTAGGTTATGGGTTCATAAATTATCTAATGATTGGGTCAATCCCAGTTGTCTTTGCAATCCTATAGGAGTCCACTCTGGGAGACCATATCATTGTAAATTCTCTCCCCTTTGTGCGGTAGCAGAGGAGAGGAGCACTTGAGGGTGTAGCTTAGTGGTAGGAGCCAGCCGAACCTTCACACCTGCGAGTCCGAAAATTGAAGTTCGAGTCTTGGTAGCCCCAACGATTTGTCGGTTTCTATTACTCTTTTATTTTCTATTAGATTCTCCGAATAATGCAGAAAACTAGGATATTTATACATATATATATTTTACCAAAAGAAAATATCTATATATACTTATTAAAAAAAAGTATCTATCATGTATATTATTATTTTATTAATAATATATTATTATTATTTAAATATAGATAAATAATTTTTTTTAAATAAATCTAACTAAATATCTATATATACATTTTTTTTTAAAAAGTATATGTCTCATTTGATTGTTGCAGCGAATAATCGTCCACCAAATAGTAAACAACATTGTACACTGTAAATAGACACTACGCCAAAAACTTTAATCGGCGACACCAAATGCGCGACGAACCAAAAAAATTGCGTCGCAATAAACTAACGGCGGCACAAACATAGTGCGTTGTCTTTATTTGAACAAAACAGCGACTCAAACACGTCGCTAAAATGTGCGAGAAATCATCTTTCGCGACACGCGATCGACAAACGTCGTGAAAAATCTAGCTCCAAGCATATTCGGCGACACGCATTCGGCAAGTGTCGCGAAAAAGATGCGCGCCAAATACATTTCGCAACGCAAGTGTCGCGAAAAATCTGCGAGCCAAATACATTTGCGACGGGCATCCGTAAAGTGTCGCAGAAAATATACACGGCAATCACATTCAACGACACCCATTGGAGCAGGTGTCGCGAAATAGTTGCGTGCCAAATACATTCTGCGACACATATACTTGAAATGGCGGGATGTTGTTGAGCAGCAAGGGCGACACTAGTGTCGCCGTTTCTCTTAAATTGGCGACACTAGTGTTGTCGTTTCTCCTTGCGATTTGTTTGAAAGGTGGCGACACCAGCAATGCATGTTCTCTTATAAAAGACTAATATTAAAAAGTATTTGGACTAACATGCATATGCATCGGTATTTAATTTATATCACACTAAAAATTAATTCACACCTACCACAATTATTTCACAATACCAAAATAATCAATTCACACCTACCATTCTCTATCAATAACTTCAAAATGGCGACGCTAGCGTCTCCAATAACTTCCAAATAGGAATATAGCTATAGCCGAACGTATTTAATTCTAACCTATATACTAACATTTAATTTGCACCTACCATTATCTATTATTGTAAAAAAATTATTATTCAAAAAAAAAATTAAACACTACGTTAATGGCGACGCTAGCGTCACCCATAACTTCAAAATGGCGACACTAGCATCGCCCATAACTTCAAACTGGCGACGCTAGCGTCGCCAATAACTTCCGCTACCGTATTTAATTCCAATCTATATACTAACATTTAATTTGCACCTACCATTATGTATCTATAAATAGGCACATCCTCACGTTAACAATCCACATTTCATGATTTGTTTCTCTCCTTTACATATATATACATATATCTTTCTTGCCTTATATTTTGAAATAATTTAAGCTGTTATGCCCAATTATTCAGCTGAAATTATTTCAAAATAAAAAGAAAGAATGAAATATTCTTCAACCATCAGAGAAAAAAAAAAAAAAAAAAAAGCAACTATGCATGTATTGATCTTCTTGGTTTCATTATTTCTTAGGTGGTATTATTTCAAAATATATGGAAACGATGAAATATTTATGATCTTTACTCCCTTTCAGGTTTTCGACCCACTTCAAAATGTCGTATATTCTTCTGGTAGTTCACCTATCTCTAAAGATCAAATGTTTCATTGTTATTACAGGATAATTCCTTGTCCTGTATCATAGAACGGCAATCAATTATTACTTGGACAAGGCGCGCCTTTCTTCTGCTGCTCCCTCGGTTAAATTTGCATATGTCAATCAAGATCTGCAGAATTTAATGTAAACCTGATCATGATATGCTTGAGATTCATATATATGGATAATTTATATATATGTAAACATGTTTGTGTAATATCAATAAAAATATTTCATATATTTAGTCGGATATTGTTTTGTATATAATATATATATATATGTATATTCTATATATATATATATATATCAAAGAGCCTTATAATTTATTCACCACAAATATATATAAAAGACAATAATAATTAAATAATACTTAAGATATTATTTTTTAAAAGTAATCAATAAACGAGCAAATAAATATAAATTAATATGTTCATTAAACAATTGATTTTACATTAATTGAATAAACAAGCTTAATTAATTCAATAAAAACAATTAATGTTCATTATTGAAACATTTAAACTTTAATTTATATATATATCTATGTAAAAAATAATTCATTTCATTCGCGACGTTTGCGTCGCCTGTCCAATTTGCAAAAGCTTAAAGTGTGCTTAAATTCAAATTGCACGGTCAACGATTTGTCTACCAACTTCTAATGAATGCCTCATTTAATGTTCATCCACCTCTTTATAGTTGCAATAAATTATATTTATATTTTATGTTTTTTTTTTTTGGTGAACATTATATTTTACGTTATTAATTTAGTTTTAGATTCTCAATCTATATATCATTTATCTATGCGCAGAATCATCATATGAAGCTAAACACAAACTGAACCAAAGTTGCACATTGCAAGTAAGTTTACACGTAAACTCGAATTTCATATTATTTAAACGTTTAATACGCAATATTCCTGCATAGTTGTGTTTTTGTTTTGTAATATTTTATTCTCGTTTGTTTTTTGGTTACTTTCATATGCTGATGCAATACAAAGATTACTGCATTAGTTACTCAAATAATATTTTGTCGAATGGATAAGTCATGAATATATTCGGATAGACGATCCACACGTTTTGCCAAAGGTGTGGACGAATTTTTAGAATTTGCGGCGAAAAATATAAGTGATCGTAATGTCGTTCGGTGTCCTTGCATGAAATGTGGCAATATGACATTGCATTCTATGAAGGACATAAAATGTCACATATATTGGAACAGATTCGATAGCAATTATAGGCAATGGGTTTGGCACGGTGAATATTCCTACCAGTCAGCTGGTGGCGAGGCGTCTTCACAGTTTGTTAATCAAGATTTAGAGTTCGATGAAGAGGATAACGATAGCGAAGAAGATGTGGCGTACAACAACATTGAAATGACTCGTGATGCCTTCGATAATCTGCATTCCGATATTCCCAAAAATCTTAATCATTTTGCAAGTCTGTTGGAAGAGACAGAGAAACCTTTGTTTCCAGGATGCACAAAATTTACCAAGTTATTGACTGTTGTTAAATTATATAACTTGAAGGGTAGATATGGGCATTCTGACAAGAGCTTTGATGCATTGCTAAAGTTGTTATCTGAGATGCTGCCACGCGATAATGTCTTGCCAACTTCTATTTACTATGTTAAAAAGACCCTAACTGCTTTGGGAATGAAGTACGAGAAGATTTACGCATGCCCCAAAAATTGTATTTTGTTTAGAAAACAGTTTGCAGATCTAATGCTATGTCCTAAATGTGGGTCATCCATATAGAAAATTGGAAAAGATAACACAATTACAAAAATCCCATTGAAGGTTTTATGGTATTTTCCACTGGTTCCACGTTTTAGAAGAATGTTCCACAGTGTTTCGACCGCTAAGAATTTGCAGTGGCATGTAAATGAGAGAAAGACTATAAGAGGCAAAATGCAGCACCCAGTGGATCCTCCAGCTTGGAAATTGGTAGATCGTTATTGGCCAGACTTCGCCGCAGAAGATAGAAACCTTAGACTCAGTATTGCAGCCGATGGAATGAACCCGCACAATTTACAAAGTTGTGTCTACAGTGTTTGGCCTGTTATCAGTGTCATGTATAATCTTCCTCCCTGGTTGTGCATGAAGGGAAAATTCATGATGTTAACTCTTCTAATAACTGGACCTAAACAGCTTGGCAACCATATCGATGTATACATGGAGCCTTTAATCGAAGAATTGAAATTGTTGTGGGACGAGGGCATTGAAGCTTTTGATGCTTATCGTAGAGAGGAATTCAATTTACGAGCAGTGCTGCTATAAATGATACATGATTTTCCCGCTTATGGAAACTTAGCCGATCATGCAACAAAGGGATACCATGCATGTCCAATTTGCAGTCATAACACTTTTGCTATTCGATTGCAAAATGGCCGGAAAATGAATTTTGTTGGACATAGAAGATTCCTACCTCATAATCATCCATACCGAAAGCAAAAAAAGACTTTCAATGGGTTTCAAGAATTTGGAGAGCCTCCGATACCATTGACTGGAGAGGAAATTTTGGAAAAGCTTAATGCTTGTACCTTTGAACACACAAGGAAAGGTAAAAAATTTTACGGAGATGACGTTGAACACTATTGGAAAAAGAAGTTAATATTTTTTAACTTACAGTACTGGAAATATCTCCATATACGCCACAACTTGGATGTGATGCATATTAAGAAAAATGTTTGCGAAAGTATAATAGGTACATTGCTTAATATTCCAGGTAAGATGAAAGATGGAATAAATGCGAGGCTGGATTTAGTGGATATGGGCCTTCGGCTTGAATTGGCCCCGTCGGTACATGGAGCACGAACTTTTTTGTCTCCTGCATGTTATACGTTATCCAAACAAAAGAAACATATATTTTGTCGCTGTTTGGCAGAGCTAAAAGTTCCTGATGATTATTCATCAAATTTTCGTAATATTGTGAGAATGGATGACTTGAAGCTAGTAGGGATGAAGTCCCATGATAATCACACGTTGATGCAACAACTATTGCCTCTTGCAATACGTCCGGTGCTTCCTACAAACGTGCGAGCTGCAATTGCTAGATTTTGTTTTTTCTTTAATTTAATATGTAAAAATCCAATCGAGACTGCATCCCTTGATGCCATACATAGTGATCTTGTGAGGACATTGTGCATGCTGGAAAAGTTCTTCCCACCATCCTTTTTCGATGTAATGGTCCATTTAACTGTGCACCTTGTACTAGAAGTTTGATTGTGTGGACCAGTGCATTTAAGATGGATGTACCCATTTGAGAGGTACATGAAGATATTGAAAAGTTATGTTCGCAACAAAAATCGACCAGAAGGTTGCATCTTGAAGAGTTATGTAGCTGAAGAAGCAATCGAGTTTTGTAGTGAGTACCAATGAGGGTTAGACGCAATTGGGAACCCTATTGGCAGATATCAAAGGCTGAATGACAGTGAGGATGTCGGTGCCCCTATTAATGGTGGAAAGATATACCAAATTGATCAAAAGCTTTGGGAGTAAATCCATATGACCGTTCTTTCAAATTCCTAGGAGGTGGAGCCATATAGGAGGTATGGAGTTTTATTGTCAATATCTATTGCATATTGCATGTACATGCATGAAGATACGGTTTTAATATTTTGTGTCTTGTGTGTTGTTAGTTTTCATTTGGAAGCATTAAAATCCGATAAAAGAAACAGAGAAAATAGGGAAAAATGGATTCAAGACGAACACAACTGCACATTTATGTATTGGTTGCGTGATAAGGTATAGCTAGAATTTAAAATATATCTTTTAATTGTTTGGTGCATGTCCAAATTGGACACAATTTATTGTACTGCTCCTCAATATGCTAATTACTTTCAATATCTGATGTTAATAGGTTGACGCTGAGCAATGTAAACCGACTTGTAATGTGGATGACACATTGAGGTGGCTTGCACAGGTTCCACAATGGGTGGTAACGAAGCATGAAGGTTATGTCATTAAAGGGGTTTGTTTCAACATTGTGGAAATGGACAATAAACGTGTCACACAAAACAGTAGAGTGAAGATAGTAGCCCAAGGTATGCATTATGCAACAGTGAAAGACAATCTTATTTTAGCGAATATGACTTACTATGGTAAAGTAAGAGAAATTTGGGATGTCAATTACGTTCGTTTACACATCACTGTTTTCATGTGTGATTGGGTTGATAGCAGTATCGATGTGAAAACTGATGATTTAGGCTTTACATGTGTCAACTTTAATAAGTTAGGTCACAAATCAGATCCATTCATCATGTCCTTACAAGCTCAGCAAGTTTTTTACGTTGAGGATCAGGTTGATCCACATTGGTCAGTAGTGCTATCTCCACCACAACGTGATGTATTTGTTGATGATGTTGAACAAGACGATGACGATGAAGACACTCTCATGGATCATAACCCATTTGCCGATCGTCTCCCATGTGTGGAGCACGACATTGATGTTAACAGTGATGAAGACTATGACGAAATTTATATTCATTAAGATTGTGAAGGGATGTGGATATGAAAATTATATGTAATTTAATTATGTAATAAATATTTACGAGCCTTAATCTAAATATTTTATGTTTCATAATGTGTACTTATAAAAAAATAAATAAATAAAAAAGGTATTAGTGACGCCAACGTTGCCAATACTGTATTATTGGAGACGATAGCGTCGCCTATAGTCATTCTTTATTTATTTTTTTTATTTAATATTGAAGTAATTTAATCTCTTCAACTAAAATATATAATTTTAAGAATTAAACTATATATGAAAAGAAATACAACTGTATAATTATATAACATATCAATTATACAATTTTTTCACATAATTTTTATTAATTATGCATACAAAGTATAGATATTGCATGCAAAATTTTAAAGCTAGTATGTTAATTTATATGCATGCATCAATTGATATAAACAGTGTTTAGTATGCACTATACATAAATATATTTATATTTATATGATACCATATATGATTGATTTTACATTTTCAAGCATAATGTGTACTTACAAACAATGTTTAAAATTAAAATAAAAAAATAAGGGTATTGGCGATGCCAGCGTCGCCAATACTGTATTATTGGAGACGCTAGCGTCACCTATAGTCATTCTTTTTATTTATTTATTTATTTAATATTGAAGTAATTTAATCTCTTCAACTAAAATATATAATTTTAAGAATTAAACTGCATATGAAAAGAAGTACAAATGTATGTATGCATGAATTGATATCAAATTCTAATGTTTAATAAATATCTTCAGGCTATATATCTAAATGTATTATTATAATTATAAATAATAAATTCAGTACGAAAAGTTTTGTAGTGAGTTGATATAAAATTTTTGGTGAAAATTTATGGCGGGACAACTTCCCACCAACCCTAAAAATATGGATAAAAGTATATACGGTTTAACGCTTTTATTTTAATTTATTGATATGTAGGTGAACATTATGCCTTCCATAATATATATTACAACTGTATGTATACATTAGGTGACAGGACCCAACCCGCATGGATCCTGCCTGCATGACTTAATATTCATATTAAGCCAATAAGCAGTTACTTAATTCTACTGAGCCATTAAAATATTTCGACAACACTTTGTCTGTTTATACAACATTCCCCAAATACACATAAATTATATTTCCTGCAAGGAAAAACATACCTATACAATATCCATTCTACCAGCACACATTTACCAATCAAACAAACTCATACGCATCAAAATCTTTCTCACGATACGCATCAAAATCTTTCTCAAAGAGTCCACCCGTGATTGGTCTGTGAACGAGATCTAATCGAAAACCAAATACAGTGGCCCTAATGATTTAGAGAGGCAATCATTGGTGAATCGCAGCAGAGTATAATTTTTTGATCATTTTCGACGAGTTGGTTTTCAAATGCTTTAAAAAATAAAATTAATCCACTCTCCCTTAATTTCAAATGGTTCTTAAAACCATAAATATTAAGTACTTTAAAACTAAATGATTTTTAATAAACTCCAGTATCCAAATAAATTGGCAAGAAGCTAAAATCCACTCTCCTAACCATAAATAGGTCTCCATACGACTATATATATCCCTTCATTCTCTACAGCAAACATCAGAAACTCATAGTGTCTACTATAAAACAGTGTTCACACACAAAGATGTATTTTTCTTACTCTATCCGATTCCTCTTAATTGGATTGCTGATTATCATTACCACCAGTGATAATCTTGCCACTGACATGATCGATATTCAAAATCAACGTCACCTGGTCCAGAGATTTGCACCACCTGGTCCAGAGATTAGCAAGGATGCAAACCAACTGCCACCACCTGCGCACAAAGGAAAAAAGCCACCTCCAAGCTCCTCCAGGCCGCCGCCTCCGCGCAGCAATTAAAACGCATGCATGATGCAAACCTGCTTATAGTGTTGAGCTCGTTGGATCCAAGAGAAGGTTTAATAAACAATCTGATGGGCCAATCTAAATATAGCCCAATATAAATTTCTGTTATATCCTTTATCTTTCATATCAATTTATCATATTGATATCCTTTATCCAAAAAAAAGCTACTATCATATTGTTGAAACAGGTGATATGCATTTCTAGAAGATTATAGAAATTTTTTAAGTAAATAGATTTCTAGAATTATCTAGAATAGCATAGAAACTAGCATGTTAGAAGAATCTAGAAAAATGTAGTCTAGCACCATGCTAGAAGAATCTAGAAAGATGTAATCTAGCACTATGCTAGAACAATCTAGAAAACTCAAAGATGTATATAAATAGGAAGCCTAGCTTCCATATGGAACAACAACAACAAGAAAGAACAATTACAAAACAAGCAATAAGCAAAGAAGAAAGAACAATTACAAAAAGCAATAAGCCTTTGCTATTTAATCTATCTACTATCAATTGTTCCTCCTATTCATCAATCAAACCAAGAATATCCATTTATTCAACCATCAAAAACTAACAGTGGTATCAGAGCCTATGTTCTTTCATCAATTGGGCGTAGTTATTTTCATATATCATGGCCGACAATTTTCGCTCAACAATCCCAGTTCCAGTTTTCCATGGAGAAAACTATGATTTTTGGTCTATCAAAATGGCCACATATTTTAAATCTCAAAAATTGTGGGGTATTGTTAGTGAGGGCTACACTATCCCTACTGACATTACCACTCTAAACAATACTCAAAAGAAGGAGCTTGAAGAGAATCAACAAAAAGATTCTCAAGCATTGTTCGTGCTGCAACAAGCTATGGCAGACGAAATCTTTCCAAGAATTATGGGAGCTACCAGTGCTAAGGAAGCATGGGATACACTACAGGAGGAGTTTCAAGGCAATGTAAAGGTACGTGCCATCAAACTACAGACTCTAAGAAGAGATTTTGAAAATTTAAAAATGAAGGACAATGAGACTGCTAAAGATTACTACTCTAGGATAAAGGAAGTAGTAAATCAAATGAGAGCCTATGGAGAAAACATCTCCGAAAAGAAGGTGGTTGAAAAAATTTTAATAAGCTGCACGGAGAAATATGATGCAATTATTACTGCTATTGAAGAATCTAAAGATATAGAAAAGTTAACATCAACAGAACTAATGGGCTCTCTAGAAGCATATGAAAAAAGACTGAGTAGGCGAGTTGAAGATTCAACAGAGAATGCGTTTCAGTCAAAAATAAATATGCAGTCTCAAAAATCTAAAAAAGAACTGAAGAATTTTCAAGAAAATTCTAGAAATAAACATAGCAAATATCTTCCTTGTGGTATTTGCAAAAGGAAAAGTCATTTGGAAAAAGACTGTTGGTTTAAAGGAAAACCACAGTGTAGAGTCTGTAGAAAGTTTGGACACGTAGAAAAAGATTGTCGCTCAAAAGAAACTCATCAAGCTAATTTTACTGAAGATAAGGATGTAGAAAATCATCTTTTCTACGTCTGTCAAGGCGAAGATAAAAAAGATACCTGGTATCTAGATAGTGGTTGTAGTAACCACATGACAAAAGATGAAAGTATTTTTTGTAGCCTAAATAAAACTCATACAAAAGTAAAAATAGGAAATGGAGAATACATTGAGGCTACAAGAAAAGGCACTATTGCCATAAAGACGAAAAAGGGTAAACGGTACATAACTGATGTACTATTAGTCCCTTCCATAAATCAAAACCTACTGAGCGTAGGACAAATGATGGAGAAAGGATACTCTCTTCTCTTTGAAGGAGACTCATGTACAATATATGACAAGAAAAATAAAACTATGGAGATAACAAAGATCAAGATGAGAGGAAACAGATCATTTCCAATAGAATGGAGATATGCCAACGAAGCAGCAATGAAGGCGCAAGTAGACAGCTCGTGGATTTGGCACAAAAGATTTGGTCACTTCCATTTCCATGGTCTGAAGATTCTTCATCAGAAAAATCTAATGCGCGACTTACCAACTATTGAGGAGATCAATGGTACCTGTGAAGCATGTCTACAAGGCAAGCAGCATCGACAACCTTTTCCAACAGACAGAGCATGGAGAGCAAAAGAGCCACTAGAGCTAATCCACACCGATGTCTGCGGACCGATGCGAACTCCATCTCTGGATCAAAACAGGTACTTCATCCTCTTCATTGATGACTACACTCGAATGACTTGGGTTTATTTTCTTCGTGAAAAATCACAAGTCTTCGAGATTTTCAAAAAATTCAAAAATTTAGTCGAAAAACAAAGTGGCTATTATATAAAGACTATTCGGAGTGATCGTGGAAAAGAATACACATCCAAAGAGTTCAACAAATTCTGCGAAGACGAAAGAGTGGAGCATCAACTTACAGTTGGATATGCTCCAAAACAAAATGGAGTATCCGAAAGGAAAAACAGAACAGTCATGGAAATGGCTCGAACTATGCTAATGGAAAAGGGCCTTCCGAAAAAATTCTGGGCAGAGGCGATATACACAGCAGTATATCTTCTCAACAGGTGTCCAACTAAAGCAGTAAAAGACAAGACGCCAATTGAAGCTTGGAGTAGACGAAAACCATCAGCAAAACATTTAAAGGTTTTCGGATGTATTTGTTATGCTCATATTCCAAAAGAAAAGAGAAGCAAATTGGATGAAAAGACAGAAAAGGGAATATTTCTCGGCTATAGTGCTCAATCAAAAGGCTACCGTATCTATAGCTTGAAGACTAATAAGATACTCATTAGTCGAGATGTGGAGTTTGACGAAGATGCATCATACAATTGGGAAACTAAAGAGATCGAAGGAAAGACAATTAATGTACGTGCAATACAACAAAGAGAAGAGGAGACAGACCCAGATCAAGGATCTCCAACTCAAGAACAACAGCCGATGGAGCAAGTCGAATCATCGCCAGAATCAACACCGAGAAAAACTAGATCTTTAATCGAGATCTTTGAATCTTGCAATTTGGCAATCATGGAACCTGGAAGTTTCGAAGAAGCTTCAAAGCAAGAAGAATGGGTCAAAGCTATGGAGGAAGAAATAATAATGATTGAGAAAAATGAAACATGGGAGTTGGTAGACCTTCCTCCGGACAAAGATGTCATTGGAGTTAAGTGGGTATATAAAACAAAACTTAACTCTGATGGATCTATCCAGAAACATAAGGCACGACTAGTAGCAAAAGGATACTCGCAGCAGTTCGGAGTCGACTACAACGAAACATTTGCTCCAGTTGCTCGACTCGACACTATAAGGGCCCTCATGGCATTAGCTGCTCAAAAGAGGTGGAAAATATATCAACTAGATGTGAAGTCTGCATTTCTTAATGGCTATCTTGAAGAAGAAATCTACATAGAGCAGCCAAACAGGTTTGTGGTGCAAGGACAAGAAAAGAAAGTACTAAGGTTAAAGAAGGCCTTATACGGATTAAAATAAGCTCCACGAGCCTGGTATAGCCGAATCGATAGTTATTTCATAAAGCAAGGATTTAGGAGGAGCTACAGCGAACCAACACTGTACATCAAGACCCAAGGTAAGAACAATACTCTCATTGTTTCTTTATATGTTGATGATCTTATATATACAGGAAACAACAAGAGATTGATAGAGGAGTTTAAAAAGGATATGATGAAGACATTTGAGATGACAAACTTGGGCTTGATGCACTACTTTCTGGGAATTGAGACAAATCAAAGTGATGAAGGAATATTCATTTCCCAGAAGAAGTACACTGAAGATATCATTAAAAGGTTCAAGATGAGTGGTTGCAAAACTGTGACAACACCACTTGATAGTACAAAAGCATTGAAGACAGAAGATGGTTCTCCACCAGCAAATAGCTCTATTTTTCGAAGTCTTATTGCAAGTCTTCTATACCTAACAACTACTAGACCGGACATCATGTACGCAACTAGCCTGCTATCAAGATTCATGTAGAATCCAACTCAAGTGCACTATGGAGCTGCAAAAAGGATACTCAGGTACCTAGAAGGAACTAAAGATTACGGCATTTGGTACAAGCCCACTACTAGTTCAAAATTGTTCGGGTACACAGACAGTGACTGGGCAGGCTCACAAGATGACATGAAAAGCACATCTGGCTATGCTTTTACACTTGGCTCAGGCATTTTCTCTTGGGCATCAAAGAAGCAAGCAACTGTTGGACAATCATCTGCAGAGGCAGAATATATCGCAGCAGCATTTGCTACAAGTCAAGCGTTATGGCTCAAGAATATATTTGAAGATTTTGGAGAACCACAACATGAAGCAATTGAAATATACTGCGACAGCAAGTAAGCAATAGCAATGGTGAAGAATCCAGTGTTTCATAACAGGACCAAACACATCAGGATAAAATATCACTTCATCCGAGAAGCTGAAGCAAACAAAGAAATTTCGACCAAATATTGCAAAACTGAAGAACAATTAGCAAACATTTTCACAAAGGCACTGCCAAGAGATAAGTTCGAGTTGCTACGAAGCAAGATTGGAGTAACAGAAATGCACATCAAGGAGGAGTGTTGAAATAGGTGATATGCATTTCTAGAAAGTTATAGAAATTGTTTAAGTAATTATATTTCTAGAATTATCTAGAAAATAGGATAGAAAAATCTAGAGATGTATAATCTAGCACTATGCTAGAAAAATCTAGAAACATGCATCTAGCACCATGCTAGAAAAATCTAGAAACATATATCTAGCACTATGTTAGAAATATCTAGAACAATGTAATCTAGCACTATGCTAGATAAATCTAGAAAACTCACACCTACTTTAGATGTGTATAAATAGGAAGCATATGTAACAAGTAACAACAAGAAAGAACAATTACAAAAAGCAATAAGCCTTTGCTATTCAATCTATCTGCTAGTGTCCCATATTTACTTTTTCAATTAAACCCATTATCAATTGTTCTTCCTATTCATCAATCAAACCAAGAATATCCATCTATTCAACCATCAAAAACTAACAGGTACAGGTTGAGATAACATGGAGGGTTCATCTTGATTGAGGTTCAGATAACTATCATTTTTTGGCGACGTGGCATCTGAGATGACCATGTGGGTATTCTATACTTGTGGATCAGCTCACCTAGGACACATGAACATGGCAAACGCATACTTGGACCAACGTCGCAGTAGCTATCATGTTTGGCGACTTGGCATTTGAGTTGACCATGTGGGTACTCCCTGCAAATAGGTCAGCTTACCCAGGTCAACTGGTCGTGGTGAGATCACTAGGAGCAAGGTAAATCCTAAAAGTCAAAATAACATCTCACCTCATTTTATGGATAGAGATGAACCTTAAAATTTGAGATGACACCTTATTTTATCTTATGGATCAAGGTGCACTTTAAAAATAAAGATGACAGCTCATTTCATCTGATGGTCTGAGGTGATCTCCCAAAATATTTTAAACTTTTTTTGAAGAAATTTTTTTTTTATTAATTTGACAAACGACATAAAATGCTTCAAAATATTTACTTTACTGATAATGTCACTTTGAATGCTTCATCTTTCAATTGTTTGCATGAGATGCCTCTCTACATTCTTGAGGTGACACTTTTCTTTAGTTCACATGATTTTAGCAAGGTGATTTTGAAATTTTTATTCATCATGACTTAAAACAAACTCTTCTAGCAGACTTTGTCAAATGAGGTTTTCAATTTTTTTTCCAGCTTAAAATAGTTATTTGTATTATGCTCAAAATCACTATGATATTGACAGTACTTATTTCGATTTCGCGTCACCTATTGTTTAACTTTTAGCAACGCTTTTGGTAAAGTGTCACTGAAATCCTTTGTTGCCACCTTTTAAAATCATTTTCATCAAATTTTTATGATTTCTCCGCATGATTCACATGTACATAAACCAGTGCAACCAAAGTTGGCACTTTTGCCACAATAATGGTACTCACTTTGTCTGAGAAAATATTAGCCTTTGTTGTCATTTACTGTATATGATTGGAAATATAAATTCATTAGTTATTGAACAAAATTGTTCCAACACACTTACTACACAAATTTCACCAAGAAAAATGCACAAATTTCAGGTTTAAAACTCAATTTAAAACCCCACAGAATTACTATATACACCTACAAATTGATGTATCCACACCATAGAATTACTGTATACACCAGTCAACAATAGTCAATAGTCAACGGTCAATGATGGTCAATCATCAATGAAAGTCAATGGTCAACGTCCATGTGACATGTGCTATGTCAGCAACACATCAGCATAAGGCTCCACGTGGCACACACTTGGCTGACCACATGGTTGTCAACGTGGCATGGGCCAACCTTACAAACGGGCTGTGCCTTAGCCCACCTTTGGGCCTAACTGGACCAGGCCCAATTCCAGCCTAGCCCAACTAAGATCAAGTCCAGCCCATGACAAGTCCAAGCCAAGCCCAGGCCATGCTAGACCTGCTGCCACAGCCCAGTCGCCCAAAACATCAAAACGATGTCGTTTTGGGTCTTCTCCTTCACCCATTTTACTGCAACCGGTTCGTGTCATGGGTCGCGCGACCTTTGTTTACGACATCGTTTGTCCGGTTTTCTTCGTCTCGTTGCCCTCGTTCAGATTCCATTGTCAATTTAAATTAAAACTCACCGGATAAAATAAATCAACAAAATACAGATTTGGTAATAACATTAAAAACATAACAAAACGAAACAAAAAACCTTCGCAATATATATCTAAATATAAATATAGAAGATTAACTGTAAATGAGAAAAAAACTCGTTCTTAAGATTGTAAAATAAATTGAACAGTAATCAACATATTTATAAATATATATATATATATATATATATATTACAAATTAATAAACTAAATTTAAATACATGGATAATAAAATACAGAATTTGGATATGATGTCTTTGATAATAGTCCGAGGTTTGTGTAATACCACAGTTTCCTTAAGAACAATTTTGTCCCCACTGGTGTGAATGGTTCGTTAACGATCGTCTCCTAAGATACAACGGACACTCTAAATTTTTTATTTTAGCAGCACTAAAAATTTATTTTCGAACTTGAAAAGTACCTAAACTATATCACCACTTTCTTATGTTTTTTCCTCTTCTAAAACCTCAAAACTATAAACATATATATAGTAAAAAAAAAAAAAAAACTGTCATCCAAACAATTAAAACAGAAATTAAAACAACTAAAAACTAATTAATATCTAATTAATTTATTCAATAAAAGAATTTGTAACTGGCAATAGTTACGCCAGTTACAAAAACTCAACATTTAATTTTCAAATATTTTTTTTAAATCTTAAAATATTGACTTAAAATTTGACCGTCAAACAAAAGATACAAGGTTTTTCGTCATAGCCTTCAATATATATTTCCTTTAATAATTCTATGCTTCACTTTCAGTTTTTTTTTCTTTGGCTGACATATAATATTCCAAATACAAAGTTCAGAATTCAAAATTTTCCATATATAAAATCGGACAGATTGACACATGCAATCCGTCTGCCCAAATGGACCAAACCGAACATGAGATACATGGTAGTCCTTTGTAAGTATATTGATGTTGGATTACCAGTAAGAGCTACATGAAGTCGGCCATGGGGATGATAATAAAGTTACATTGGTCTTGGATCTCGATAAATTAAAATTAAATTTTTTCCTTTATGTTTTATTCTTAGCTTCTAGCTAGCTTGAGTAGAATCGGTGGTGTAACTTAGCTTCTGGGTGTGATAATCAGATTGTGTTGGTTCCACAACAAGGTGACAAGGTGATGAATACCAGGCTGGTTGAAAAGCTGATAAGGTAGCGGTGGAGGTAGAAAATTATGAAAATGGGTGGTTTTCAAAGGAAAGCTTGAGTAGAGCTATAAAATGTGTAATGGATAAAGATAGTACGTTGAGTAATTATGGTGAAGAAGAACCATGCATAGCTGAAGGAAGTATTAGTAAATCCATGTTTAATGGCTTGGTCGTATATTGATGAGTTTATCCAAAATCTTCAAAAGCTTTGTGAAAGCCAAGTTAGAGGTGCATGCATATGCGCAGTCACAATTGTTAATTAGGTGAACGAATAGAGATGCTGATAATTAAATCCAACTTTTGTTTTTGTAGCTTTTACTTTGTTTCTTTTTCATTGTTGTTGTATGATGTGAAATAATATATGGGATAATTTCAATTAGAACCACAAACATGGGTTAATTACAATGCACTCTCTAAAATTTTATAATTATAAATATCTTCTCTGTCGTCGGAACCTATTACTTAGATCATCTTCTCTCTCCTACGAATTTATTTTTTGTTGTTCTTCTTCAAAACCTCAGTAATGATCATTGAAAATGGAATACCACATACTGAGATTACTACTCCCATCACATGCAAAAAAGGATGGAAATTCTATGTCTTTTGGCTACGAGCTAGTTGGCAAGGTGAACGTAAGGCATCATATGGCCGCAAGCATAGCAGAGGTAAATGGCAATATGCAATTTCGCCCTTTTTGTTCTCTCTTTTGGACTTGCAAGTGTGATTTTTCTTTTCTTTGGCTATAATAAAGCAAAACTGTTTCAGTTAGTAAGTTTACGTACTTGGCTACGAATATATGGAGCATATTTTTGGTAGATACTTGGCTACAAAGATATAGAAAATATCACTCTCTATTGTTATTGTGAGGACAAAGAAAAGTGAATTCATAGAACAATAGGATAGCTTGAGATTAACGTTGTTTTGGTCCAGGTTGACACAACATGTAGGGTTCATCTTGATCGAGGTTAAGATAGCTATCATGTTTGGCGACGTAGCATCTAAGATGACCATGTGGGTATTCCATACTCATGGGTCAACTCACCTAGGACACTTGAACTTGGTGAGCACACACTTGTACTAATGTCCAAATAGCTATCATGTTTGGTGATTTGGCATTTAAGATGGCCAAGTGGCTACTCCTTACAAACAGATTGGCTTACCTAGATCAACTAGTTGTGGCGATATCATGATGAGTAAGGGAAATTCTAAAATTTAAGATGGCAGCTCATCTCATCTTATGGACCAAGGTAAACCTCAAAATTTGAGATTGTAGCTCACCTCATCTCATGGATCTAGGTAAACCCTAAAATTGGAGATGATAGCTCACCTCATCCCATGGTCCGAGGTGATCACCCAAAATATTTTAAACTTTATTTGAAGAACTTTTTTTTATTGATATGACAAACGACATACAATGCTTCAAAATATTTACACCACAGATAATGTCACTTCGAATGCTTCATCTTTCAATGGTTTGCTAATTCTTGAAGTGACATTTTTCTTTAGTTCACGTGATTTTAGCACGGTGATTCTGAAATTCTTATTCAGCGTGACTTAAAATAAACTATTATAGCAGACTTTGTCGACTGAGGTTTTCAATTTCTTTTTTCATCTTAAAACAATTATTTGTATTATGTCCAAAATCACCATGATGTTGACAATACTTGTTGATGCGTGTCGGAAACACCAAAATTAATTACTGAATTTAAACACTACTGCAGTAATGGCAAGTTCAGGTCGATTCCACAGAGACTGATAATCAAACTCAATCTATTCCAATTAAAGTAGAATTAAAATGATGAAAGGGGGGTTTTATGTTGGGAAGTTCAATTATTAATGCAATCAAATTAATAAATATTGAAAATAACAATTGGAGAAAATCTTGGGTCAGAGTATCTTCAATTACTAAAGAATAGGTGATCATAGACAAAAATATATCCAAAAATAATCATTCAATGTTGGATTGAATAAAATAGCACGGCCAGTTTTATTTTAACTCTCACAATTAATTAATTCAGATACGATCAAAAATTAATCCTAATTCTGAAATATCTAAACCAACGTGATCTAAATCAAATCAGAATAGCATTAAGAACAATAGCAACCAACAATAAATAAGTCATACAAACGTTGTAAAAATTTAATCTATCTTGTATTCTCCTAAGAAATTAACAAAAGCTTAGCATGCAATTAATAAAATCAAAGTGCTACTAAACATAGAACATTCAATACGATTGAATTCCTAATTATCAAATACTCAATTCACAAATAATTATAATGGATCCAAATTATAATCACAAGAGAATTGAATAATAAACAAATAAATTGGAAAAACACAAATTGAATAATTAAAATTGAATTAAAACTTATAAATCAAGTCTCACACCTTATACTTTAGCAATGAATGATACTCTTACCCAAGAGAGAGATTTAGCTACTCATAGTTGTTAGAAATCTCAATTTCTTGTTGCTTTTGCTCTAAAAACGGTTGTCTTATAACAATATAATTTAAACCTATTTAAACTAAAAACCTAGGGCTACAAAACACACAAAAACGCGCCTAAACGGACCAAAATCGCGCCAGCTCAGGCGCCTAGGCTTCGCGCCTGGGAACGAGCCTGGGCTGCTCTGTCTCGCTGCCTCGCAGCAGCTGAAATCACCGACTAAGTGCTTGGGCAGGCGCCTGGGTTAGAGCCTAGGCTAATCTGTCTACATGCTTTTAATTACAGTTTTGCCATTTTTTTTCAAATTCTCTTCCTTGATGTCAAAATCACCTAAAATATAGAAAAATACATATTAATCTATTTTAAATGAATAAAACATGCTTAAGTTAAGTATCAAGGTATATAAAATATATATAAATTGTGATCTATCACTTGTTTCGATTCTGCATCACCTAATGTTTAACTTTTGGCAATGCTTTTGGTAAAGTGTCACTAAAATTGAGGAGTGTTTGTACATTTAGCGACTCTTTAAGACAAAACATCTCATATAGAGTGACGCTTAAAACAAAAAGTGTCTCATATTTTGTAAATTAGCGACGCTTTTATGGTGTGGCCTAGTTTTGCACATTTTGTGACCAAGATGGGTGACACGATTGCCAATGTTTTATTCATTCAGCATTGCCCTTTGGTTTGCAACGCCTTTGGTAACACGGCACTATAAGCCTCATCATTTGGTGATGATTGTTACACTAAGCGTCAAAATTTGTTCATTTGTGGCAATGCTTTACTGAAATGTCCTATTTCTTGAACATTTTGCGACGTTTTATAGGTAAAGCATTGCTAAGTTTCTAAATTCACCCCATATTTAGCGATGCTCCATAAAAGAATGCCGTTTATTTTTATTTTTTTTGAGACGCTTTCTTTAGAAATGTCTTTTGTTCTGTGTCGCCTAATAGGGTACTTTCGCATGGTATTTGTCTATATAAACTTTCACAAATATGTTTTTTTTTTCCATAATACATTTGTCTTCAACTTTGGATATCCACCATCGCCGAATAGTAAGTCGACATTCTCTCACATAAATCACCATTGTTTTAATTTTTTTGCCCTCTAAAACACTATCAATTTAAATTAAAAAATCACAAACTTCATTTTGACATCCATTTCAAAGCTTTAATAACAAGGAAATGAAATCCAATACAATTGAACATCTATTTTCGTTTTGACTTACATTTTCACTTTCGTTGTGTATATAATAGTATTTCAAGCATATGTTTATAGACGTAAATACCTTCATTGTGGTTTAAATATGAAAAATATAGAAAAATCAAAAACTCCAGTGGAAAACTCAATATGTTTGGAGTTTGAAGACGACTAAGATCCAATTTATGAATCTCGATCTCGATTATCAGAAACTTTGTTATATGCCACATATATAGGAAACGACCATGATGTCTTTATAAAACGCAGCTTAATGCATTATAAACGGAAAAACAAAAATCATTTGACAATAATTAAACTCACTGTTTTAAGTTTGCCCAAAACTGAAAGTATAGATTTGGGTTGTCAAGCCCGACACAAACTCAAAAATTTGGGTTCGGGCTGGAGAGAAAATTTCAGCTAGACTAGGCCAGGCCAATGTTTCAAATCTTAAAGCCTGATGCCCAGCCTTATGGGTATCAAGCCAAGTTTCGGTCTCAAGTGTCGAGTTCAGGCTTAAAGCATAGGTTCGAATTTAGAATTCAAAATTGAATTTTTTTTTTTTTTTNTCATTGTGGTTTAAATATGAAAAATATAGAAAAATCAAAAACTCCAGTGGAAAACTCAATATGTTTGGAGTTTGAAGACGACTAAGATCCAATTTATGAATCTGGATCTCGATTATCAGAAACTTTGATATATGCCACATATATAGGAAACGACCATGATGTCTTTATAAAATGCAGCTTAATGCATTATAAACGGAAAAACAAAAATCATTTGACAAAAATTAAACTCACCGTTTTAAGTTTGCCCAAATCTGAAAGTATAGATTTGGGTTGTCAAGCCCGACACAAACTCAAAAATTTGGGTTCGGGGTGGAGAGAAAATTTTAGCTAGACTAGGCCAGGCCAATGTTTCAAATCTTAAAGCCTGATGCCCAGCCTTATGGGTATCAAGCCAAGTTTCGGTCTCAAGTGTCGAGTTCGGGCTTAAAGCATAGGTTCGAATTTAGAATTCAAAATTGAATTCTTTTTTTTTTTTTTTTGTGTTATAATCCTAAAATTTGATTTAAGTACTATTTTTTCCATAAACATCTTTAGTGATAAAGCAAAAAAATCAACTTATTTTATGATATATAGAAAATATAAAAATATGACAAACAATAAACAAATACAACTGAAAATATAATAAATTGAATAAAAATAAGAAAACAATTATAAAATTATACTGGAAGCTTTTGGACCAGCCTAATGGGCCAACTTTAGCTTGAATACACTAAAAATATAAAGTAGGAGCCCAACCCAAAATAAAATTTGGGTGGGCTGAATTTGTGCTTCATTTTTCGGATGAGTGTGATCAGATTTTGGACTTTCTAGCTATTTTTATGTCTCTATCAAAAACTCGTGTTCAACCTCACATTGCCATATTTAGCTGCGTCTTGTCCTTCGTCCTCTCATGCAAATTGCTTGATACAAAAAATCTCATCTTCAGTCGCACACTCTCCTCCGTCGTTGCCAACTGATTGCTTGGAACGAAAAACCCATCGTCAGTGGCATCCTCTCTAGCTGATTGCTTGGAACGATTGATTGAACCTAAAACCCTTTTTAGCCAGGTACATTTTTCCCATCTATGTCTCTCTTTAATTTTTTGGGTGCTTTTTTCCGAAAAGGAGTTTGGCTGAGAAGCACTGGAAAAACTTGGTTTTTTGCTTGGAACGATTATATTTGCCAAGTTCTTGACTTTGTGCTTATCGATTCCAATGGATTTTGGGTAATTTAGTTCTACTCCATGTTAATGTCTGAAAATTGAGGGTGGAGTTAATGATCCATAGAACACCAACAATTACCAAAGCAAAGTATGCTTACTTTCTATATTACATGAATAATAATTGTGAATTAGAATTGATGTTTTGTTCTCTTTAATGTGTGCACTCGAACTTTCAAATTATATCTCTTCTATGTGCAGTTTAAAAATTCATTGTTAGTTGATCCAAAAGGAGCAGTTCCTTGCTCATTGCTCTTTTTCATGATTGTCATCATTTGCTGATACTGGATTTACACCTCAGGTGTTCTATTGTCTATGTTGGACCAACTATTTGCTGGTGCTCTATATTGAGAGGGGCATTTAAGGAAGAGTTTTTTAAAGAGTGGTCAATTTTGTTTTAAAGGGAATGTAATTAGTTGTTTTTATTGAAACTGAAGCTTGCAAGTTGCTCAAGTTGTAGCTTTGTTGTAAAATCGGTAAATCGAAAAATTGTTTCTACATCACAAGATTTTTTTAATTTTTTTTTTCAATTCATAAAATTCTCTCTTCTTTTTTTTCAATTTTTTTTTTAAAGTTAAAAAATAAATTGTTACATACTCAGAAAGCTAAAGGACAAAAGTAAAATAACCTTAAAATCATCATATGATTTATACTTTGAAATAAAACGACAAGAATAGCCAAACAAAAATGAAAGTAAAAACACTAAAGACAATTAATTGCTTCATGATGCTTATGATTGTCTAGCAATTTTCCATTATTCTAATTGAAATAAAAGGACAACATTAGCAAAAAAAGAAAACATGAAAATAAAACACAAACGACAAATTAATTAATTGCTTCATGCTTGTTAGATAGATAATTATTGTTAATGATATCATATTATTAATTATTCTTTCAATGCTCATGATCGTCTTCTACTTTTAGTCGGCAAGCTCTTCCAGACTCTTAACAAACTGATCAATATACCCACTTGAGAAACCCGGTTCAAACAATTTTTCCCTCAGCTCTAAGTGGTTCTTCTTCGACACAATGGCAAGCTCACTGTCTTTATCCATCACAGATTTAATGGCTTGGTTCAAGCTCTCCTTAGAAAACCACCTATTCTTTTCCCTCTTCACTTCCACAGCAACATTCAAGTCCGTAGAAAGCAACCTGGTGTTCAAGATCTGATCCCCCAAGTGAGGAACAAGAACAATCTGTTTGTCGCTCATCAAAGACTCCCACATCGATCCGAACCCACAGTATCCCACAAAACACCCAACCGACGGGTGGCTCAGAACAGTCTCTGCTGGACCCACCCACCGTGGACCACCCCTCTGCCTTTGACCCTCTCTTCGAACCCCTCCGGCAATGCCTCCTCCACGTCACCGCAGCCCACCGGCGGCTTCAGAGCTATAAAAACAGCAACCCGGTGAGCTCGAACCCCTATAGGAGCTCCTGAAACTGGTACTGGCCTCCAAATGCACAGTACAGAATCGAACCCGGTTCGAACCCTCCGAGCCAATCGGCCCATTTCTGCTCTAATTGCGTTTCCGGTTCCTCCGGCAAAACATACCCTGTCAAAAGCAATGGTTTTTAGTGTGCTTCTATGTAATTGCAAAATTTACCTTCCAGTTCTCTGCAAGTTCTCATTGCAAGCACGTCGCAATCTGTCATGGAGGCGGTTAACCGTTAGTGCAATTTGGCCACAGAAGAGAAATCAGAAGCAGTGAAAAACGCCATTTGGAATATTATTGTTAATTAGATGAACAATAGAGATGCTGATAATTAAATCCAACTTTTGTTTTTGTAGCTTTTACTTTTTTTCTTTTTCATTGTTGTTGTATGGTGTGAAATAATATAAGGGATAAGTAGGTTAATTACAATGCACTCTCTAAAATTTTATAATTATAAATATCTTTTCTGTCGTCAAAACCTATCACTTAGATCATCTTTTTTCTTTTACGTATTTATTTTAAATTTTATTTGAAATTTTTTTTTATTGATATGACAAACGACATACAATGCTTTAAAATATTTATACAATAGATAATGTCACTTCAAACACTTCTTTTTTCAACGGTTTGCATGAGATGCCCTGCTTAATTCTTGACATGACATTTTTTTTAGTTCACATGATTTTAACAAGGTGATTCTGAAATTCTTATTTCATCGTGACTTAAAACAAACAAACTTAAAACCCCAGTGGATAACTCAATTGGTTTGGAAATTGAAGACAACTCAGATTTAGATTATCAATCTGAATCTCTATTATCAGAAACTTGATTATATGCCATATATATAGGAAGCTAGCACACTTTCCTTATAAAACGCAGCTTAATGCATTATAAACGGAAAACCAAAACCCATTTGACAACAATAAAACTCACCGTTTTGAGTTTTCCCACAACTAGGATGTAAATTCGGGCTGCCAAGTCTGGTACAAACTCAAAAATTTGGATTTGGACTGAAAAGAGAATTATGCCTGGATTGGGCCGAGCTAATGTTCCAAATTTTAAGACCTAATGCCCAGTCATATGGGTATCAAGCCGAGCTTGGGGATCGATAATCCTAAAATTTAATTTAAATATATTTTAATGCTTAAAATATTTTTAGTGATAAAACGAAAAAACAAGTTATGTTATGATATATAGAAAATACAAAAATATGACAAAAACTTAAAATATAATAAATTGAATAAAAATAAGAAAAAAGTTATTAAATTATATTGGGCCAAGCTTTGGACCAGCCTAATAGGTAGCCCAACGGGGTCAAGCATACTAAAAATATAAAGTCTGAGCATGACCCAAAAAAGTTTGAATAGGCTTGGGTTGAATTTGGACTGAATTTTTTCAAATGAGTTTGATAAGATTTTAGACTTTCGAGCTATTTTTACATCCCTACCGAAAACTCGTATTCAACCTCACATCCCAATCTTCAGCTGCATATTCTCCTTCGTCCTTTCATGCGGATTGCTTGAAACAAAAAAACTCATATTCAGCCGTGAACTCTCATTCATCGTCTCCAACCGATTGCATGGAACAAAAAACCCATCGTTAGTTGCGTCCTTTCTAGTTGATTGCTTGGAACAATTGATTGAACAAAAAATACTCTTCAGCGGGGTACATTTTTCCCATCTCTGTCTCTCTTTAATTTTTTTGGATGGTTTTTGCTGAAAAGACTTTGGCTAAAATTCACTAAAAGGATTTGGATTTTTGTTTGGAACGATTGTATTAGCCAATTTATTGGCTCTGTGCTTATCGATTCTAATGGATTTTGTGTAATTTTGTTCTTCTCCTTGTTAATGTCCAAAAATTTAGGGTGCTTTTAGAGTTATTGAGTGGTCAGTTTTGTTTTAAAGGGAATGTAATTATAATTTAGATTAACAATTACCAAAACAAAGTGTGTTTACTGTCTACTTACATGTATAATAATTGTGAATTAAAAATGTGCACTTAAACTTTCTAATTATATATCTTCTGTGTGCAGTTTAAAAATTTATTGTTAGTTGATCTAGAATGAATTCCCTTAAGAAAAATGATCATAAGTTTTCACTTTTTCTGTTTTTTTTTTGTTTATCAATGAGTATCGTTAGCATAGCTAGCTTAATCTCGTTTGAGCTACCGTCGGACCTAACTAGGAGGAGCTCTTCCAGCAATGGCTTTTCCATTCACACAAGACTCCAATTTGAGACTTCACGCTTAAAGGATCTGAGCCCTTTCCACTCATATCGACACATGTTGCTGTTTTCTGCTTACTTATCTAATAAAACACATGATGACCCTTATTGTTGACAGGGAGAGATTATATATAAAAACCTGCTTTTTACTATACAACTTGTTTAAAATATTTAAATTGTACGTATCAATATCATGGATTACTATCCTATGCTCATTACTCTTTTTCATGATTGTCATCATTTGCTGATAATGAATTCACCCAAAAAAGTCACACCCCAGGTATTCTATTGTCCATGTTGGACCAATTATTTGCTTGTGCTCAATATTAAGTGGGGCAGTTAAAGAAGAGTTTGTTAAAGAGTGGTCAGTTTTGTTTTAAAGGGAATGTAATTAGTTGTTCTTCTTATTGAAGCTGAAGGTGTAAGTTGCTACAGTGGTAGCTTTGTTGTAAAACTTAAAATCATTAAATCGAAAACTCGTTTATACATTACAAAATTTTTTTATTTTTCAATCTCTAAACTCCTCTGCTCTTTTATATTTCAATCTTTCACCATGTTTGAAGAGAAAGAAAGAGAAAGATAGAGCAAAAAAGAAGAAACTACCCCTCTTGTTGTTGTACATGGGGCACGTGGGAGAGAATGATATTATTAACAGTTAATGATAGTAAAATGGTAATGTAGTAATGATTAGTGTTAATAGGGGTATGACCATCAATTTTAAAAGTTAAAAGGTACTCAGAAAGTTAAGGACCAACCGTATAAATAAGCCTAAAATGCAATGTAACAATTTTGCTACAATATAATTTACCACATATGACAACAATATGCAATNAGATGCCCTGCTTAATTCTTGACATGACATTTTTTTTAGTTCACATGATTTTAACAAGGTGATTCTGAAATTCTTATTTCATCGTGACTTAAAACAAACAAACTTAAAACCCCAGTGGATAACTCAATTGGTTTGGAAATTGAAGACAACTCAGATTTAGATTATCAATCTGAATCTCTATTATCAGAAACTTGATTATATGCCATATATATAGGAAGCTAGCACACTTTCCTTATAAAACGCAGCTTAATGCATTATAAACGGAAAACCAAAACCCATTTGACAACAATAAAACTCACCGTTTTGAGTTTTCCCACAACTAGGATGTAAATTCGGGCTGCCAAGTCTGGTACAAACTCAAAAATTTGGATTTGGACTGAAAAGAGAATTATGCCTGGATTGGGCCGAGCTAATGTTCCAAATTTTAAGACCTAATGCCCAGTCATATGGGTATCAAGCCGAGCTTGGGGATCGATAATCCTAAAATTTAATTTAAATATATTTTAATGCTTAAAATATTTTTAGTGATAAAACGAAAAAACAAGTTATGTTATGATATATAGAAAATACAAAAATATGACAAAAACTTAAAATATAATAAATTGAATAAAAATAAGAAAAAAGTTATTAAATTATATTGGGCCAAGCTTTGGACCAGCCTAATAGGTAGCCCAACGGGGTCAAGCATACTAAAAATATAAAGTCTGAGCATGACCCAAAAAAGTTTGAATAGGCTTGGGTTGAATTTGGACTGGATTTTTTCAAATGAGTTTGATAAGATTTTAGACTTTCGAGCTATTTTTACATCTCTACCGAAAACTCGTATTCAACCTCACATCCTAATCTTCAGCTGCATATTCTCCTTCGTCCTTTCATGCGGATTGCTTGAAACAAAAAAACTCATATTCAGCCGTGAACTCTCATTCATCGTCTCCAACCGATTGCATGGAACAAAAAACCCATCGTTAGTTGCGTCCTTTCTAGTTGATTGCTTGGAACAATTGATTGAACAAAAAATACTCTTCAGCGGGGTACATTTTTCCCATCTCTGTCTCTCTTTAATTTTTTTGNAAATAATAAAAAAAATTAAATGGTCTAAAAACTACTTATTTGTACAAAATATTTCTATTAAAACTTTAACCAGTAACAAAAATAGATAATAAAAATATTAAAATAAAAATAATAATTTAATTATTTTAAAATACACATTAATTATTTTATTTAGTTGTGAAAGTTTTAATGGAATGATTTGATATAGATAAATGGTTCATGATTTTGGTTTCATCCACAAACCAAAAAAGAGATGGAAAGGAATACCACATATCTTGGAAACAAGTTCTTTCCTGGGAAAAAAAGAAAGGATGATTTTGACTCTATTCGAAGAAGGATTTTCAATCGACTTGAAGGCTGGAAATCAAAACTTCTATTGCAGATAGGGAGAAAAACCTTAGTCCAACATGTGATAGCATCAACTCCATTATACGCAATGGCCACTGCCAAGATCCCATTAGGAGTTTGTGATGAATTTGAGAAGCTATCAAGGGCTTTCCTTTGGAGAGGTAATGTCAATGAGACAAAAGGATGGACTCCAGTGGCTTGGCAAAAGCTTTGTAAACCGAAATCCTGTGGAGGTTTGGGATTAAGGAGGCTGAGATATATGAACTCGGCGCTTTTGGGGAAGATTGCATGGGATCTGGCTCAAGCAAGTGAGAAACAGTGGGTCAAAGCCAGTAAAGCTAAATACTTTCCTTGGTCCTCCTTTATGCATTGTCAGAAAAAGAAAATATGTTCAAGCCTTTGGTCAGCCATTCTCACTACTAGAAATACCTTGATGAAAGGCCTTTGTTATCGGGTAGGGAGAGGAAATAACATAAATATATGGGAGGACCCATGGATCCCGGATTCACCGGAATTTAAACCTATCCCAAAGAGTGAGAACATGCTAAGGAGGCAGGGAATGGTGCAATCTCTGATAGATGAGTCTGGGGGTTGGAATTTAGGTTTGCTCAAGGAGATGTTCAATCGGCAAACTGTCCAAAATATATGCAAAATCTTTTGGCCTAAAAATAACGAGGAAGACAAGATCATTTGGTTGGGAAATAAAAATGGCGATTTTTCAGTAAAATCCTTTTACTGGCTAGAAAAATGGGAGAATGAAAATCCCATACTTTGGTGGAAGAAATTATGGAAAAGTAACATTTATGAGAGGCATAAATTTCTGATTTGGAAGATAGCCCTCAAAGCTCTAAGTCTTAAAACTAATATGGCCAGAAGGGGAATTCAAATCAATGATCAAACTTGTGTTCATGAATGTGGCTGCATGGAAGATGAAGTTCATGTGCTTTTTAAGTGCCAGTTTGCTAGAGGGCTCTAGTTTACAGCCCCTTAGGGTATTCGGTAGAGTAATCAATCAGACATGGAGCTGCAAGACTACTTAGACTGGATTTGGTGCCCGAATCTGGACCCACATATGCCAAAGCAAGATCATGAAGACTTGATTCTGTATAGTGCAATTATTCTGGAGCATCTTTGGTGGGTGCGGAATAAAATACAATTTAAGGAGAAAAGTATTAACCTGGAAGACTCATTGTAGATGGTGAAAAATAGATTTCAGGAGTTCAAGAAGGCTATCGGTAAAACGGAGGAGAGGCGAGAAGTCCTCAATCACATGAGAGAAAGTCTTAGGGGATGGCAGCCACCTCCTAGAGGAATCTTGAAAATTAATTCTGATGCAGCCGTTAGAAGAGATAACAGCTTTTTGGGGTTAGTAGTTAGAGACGATGGAGGAAAGTTGATTGAAGCTCGGGTGTTCAAGCTTGCTACGTCCGATCCTTGCATAGCCGAATTCATGGCTGTATATGAAGGGCTTCTGTTAGGCATGCAAAATAGATGAAAAAGCATTGTTTGTGAGACTGATGCCAAAAACGTGGTGCTTTGCCTGAAGAATGGAAACTCTGACAGTTTGCACTAGTCTTTAAAACCAGTGTTTAAGGAAATTTGTAGAATTTGTGGTTATTTTGATTATGTTAGTTTTTTTTGGTGTAAGAGAGAGTTCAATCAGCTTGCTCATGAAACTACAAAGTGGGGAGCTGATAGTGATTTCTCGGGTGCTTTAAGAGAAGAGTTATACTCCTAATCTTTTTTGAAGTGGCTGTCTAAGAATTTGAGGTTTATACCCATAGATTAAGGCAGGCAGGCTTGTCTTTCTGTAAGCCCTTTTTTTGGTTCTAATAGAAACCTTTTTCTTAGCAAAAAAAAAAAAGAAGAATAAAATAAAAAATGTAAAGTTACCTTTGAAATTGATCCATCCGGGAAAAAAATTCATCTCCTGATTTGTACTTTGAAAGCAATTTTCCATCATTCTGATTGANATGCCAAAGCAAGATCATGAAGACTTGATTCTGTATAGTGCAATTATTCTGGAGCATCTTTGGTGGGTGCGGAATAAAATACAATTTAAGGAGAAAAGTATTAACCTGGAAGACTCATTGTAGATGGTGAAAAATAGATTTCAGGAGTTCAAGAAGGCTATCGGTAAAACGGAGGAGAGGCGAGAAGTCCTCAATCACATGAGAGAAAGTCTTAGGGGATGGCAGCCACCTCCTAGAGGAATCTTGAAAATTAATTCTGATGCAGCCGTTAGAAGAGATAACAGCTTTTTGGGGTTAGTAGTTAGAGACGATGGAGGAAAGTTGATTGAAGCTCGGGTGTTCAAGCTTGCTACGTCCGATCCTTGCATAGCCGAATTCATGGCTGTATATGAAGGGCTTCTGTTAGGCATGCAAAATAGATGAAAAAGCATTGTTTGTGAGACTGATGCCAAAAACGTGGTGCTTTGCCTGAAGAATGGAAACTCTGACAGTTTGCACTAGTCTTTAAAACCAGTGTTTAAGGAAATTTGTAGAATTTGTGGTTATTTTGATTATGTTAGTTTTTTTTGGTGTAAGAGAGAGTTCAATCAGCTTGCTCATGAAACTACAAAGTGGGGAGCTGATAGTGATTTCTCGGGTGCTTTAAGAGAAGAGTTATACTCCTAATCTTTTTTGAAGTGGCTGTCTAAGAATTTGAGGTTTATACCCATAGATTAAGGCAGGCAGGCTTGTCTTTCTGTAAGCCCTTTTTTTGGTTCTAATAGAAACCTTTTTCTTAGCAAAAAAAAAAAAGAAGAATAAAATAAAAAATGTAAAGTTACCTTTGAAATTGATCCATCCGGGAAAAAAATTCATCTCCTGATTTGTACTTTGAAAGCAATTTTCCATCATTCTGATTGAAATAAAACGACAATAATAGCCAAACAAAAATGAAAATAAAAACACCAAAGACAATTAATTGCTTCATGATGCTTTGCAATTTTCCATTATTCTAATTGAAATAAAACGACAACAATAGCAAAAAACACCAAACAAAAACACGCGAAAATAAACCCAAAAGACAAATTAATTAATTGCTTCATGCTCATGCCCGTCTTCTACTTTTAGTCCGCAAGCTCTTCCAGACTCTTAACAAACTGATCAATATACCCACTTGAGAAACCCGGTTCAGTCAATTTTTCCCTCAGCTCTAAGTGGTTCTTCTTCAACACAATGGCAAGCTCACCGTCTTTATCCATCACAGATTTAATGGCTTGGTTCAAGCTCTCCTTAGAAAACCACCTATTCTTTTCCCTCTTCACTTCCACCGCAACATTCAAGTCCGTAGAAAGCAACCTGGTGTTCAAGATCTGATCCCCCAAGTGAGGAACAAGAACAATCTGTTTGTCGCTCATCAAAGACTCCCACATCGATCCGAACCCACAGTGTCCCACAAAACACCCAACCGACGGGTGGCTCAGAAACAGTCTTTGCTGGACCCACCCACCGTGGACCACCCCTCTGCCTTTGACCCTCTCTTCGAACCCCTCCGGCAATGCCTCCTCCACGTCAGCGCAGCCAACCGGCGGCTTCAGCGCTATGAAAAACGGCAACCCGGTGAGCTCGAACCCCAATAGGAGCTCCTGAAACTGGTCCTTTTCGAGGACGTACTGGCTTCCAAATGCACAGTACAGAACCGAACCCGGTTCGAACCCTCCGAGCCAATCGGCCCATTTCTGCTCTAATTGCGTTTCCGGTTCCTCCGGCAAAACATACCCTGTCAGAAGCAATGGTTTTTTATAGTGTGCTTCTATGTAATCGCAAAATTTACCTTCCAGTTCTCTGCAAGTTCTCATTGCAAGCGCGTCGCAGTCTCTCATGGAGGTGTTTAACCGTTCGTGCAATTTGGCCACGCAAGCGAAATCCGAAGCAGTGAGAAACGCCATCATTTCCTCAAAATTAATTACGACGGTCGACGACGGGTAGCCAGCGGGAGGCTTCATAAGCGCTTCCTCTGTCAACGGCTTGCCGTTGGTAATTTCCGGCGAAGGACTTACGCCTGAAGCCATGGACGTTGCAGAAACGACGAGGAAGCAAACGGATTTGATCCCGAGTTTCTTGGTAACTTGAGGAATCCAAAAAGCGAAATCGTGGAAAACCAGATTGGGTTTGTCAGCGGCTAGGATTTCTTCAACCTCTTGGCGCGTGAGAAGCATTGCATCGGATAACAAATGGTTAATCTCCATTGGAACGTCGTTCGCTGTCTCAGCGCCTTCAGGGAGGCCATCGACGCGAGGAATGGTGATGGTGATGAAGGTTATGAGGTGGGGATGGAGATTAAGAGCTTGGAGCTTGGCCAGAGCTTTTCTGGAAACGAAGATGGAGATTTTGTGGCCTCTGGCTGCGAGCTCGTTGGCAAGGTGAACGTAAGGAATCATATGGCCGAAAGCATACCAGGGATACATGGCAATATGCAATTTCGCCATTTTTGTTTTATTCTCTGCTTTGGACTTGCAAGTGTGGTTTTTCTTTTCTTTGCCTGTAATATTGCAAACTGTAAGTTTACACTTGGCTACAAAAAAAATGGAGCACATTTTTGGTACTCCATATTTCCCTCTTTAATACACATGTGATCTATCATATCTATAATATTAGAGAAGTGACCGCTGCTACTGACAATAGCGAAAGAATTTTTAATGACATAAATTTTCAATGTGTCCTGCTACTAAATTGAAAGATATTTGAGGAGTGAGTGTCACTACTCCCCTTTTCTTAGAACGCACGTGATTCATCATGTAGGGTCCACATCTATAATATTAGAGGAGCGACTGCCAACTACTTCCTCTTTTAATGTACATTTGATTTATCATGTAGACTCCACATCTATACTAGAAAAGAGATATCAAAATAAAATTAATGTCTTTCTATTAAAATTTTGATAAGTATCAAAAAAATAATTAATGTAAATTTTGAAATAACCAATTCAATTTTATCTAATTTATTGTTTTGATTTTTTTCTATCCGCTCAAAAGTTATATCATTAAAAAATATTCTCAAGTTAAAAATTACTCTGTTTATTCTTTTTTTCCCAAGTTAATCTTTTATTTTTTCTTAATTTTTTTACCACCAAAATATAATTTCACTCCAATTTAGTAATTTATTTTTTAACGCAATATTTTTTTCTATTTTGATTTGAATTATTTAAAAATTCTTATATTAAATTTTTTTTATCATTTGTTAAATATCTAATGAAAAAAATATTGACGTAGATGGTCCAAAAACCAACTCATTTTTGTCTCCTCTCTGACTATTGTACATTTTTTTTCAAATACATGTGGTTCTACTAAAATTCTGGACTCTAGTAAATGAATTACTACGAGGGTTGATAGAACATTAATGAATACTAGCTTTCCACATCATTTACAACTCATGAAGATTGTCCAGAGAAGAAAAAAGAAAATAAATTATGAAGGAAAAAATATTATCAGCCACATTTTTTATGTAGCATTGGTGTATAGTAAAAGAAAAAATTATTATCGTACAGTGTCATGCAAAAGAACTTATGATGATTATTAATAACTATTAATTAATTATATA